>OY757916.1:110409651-110653269 GCA_963585895.1 Sepioteuthis lessoniana
TATATATATATATATATATATATATATATACACCAACAAACAAGTATATATAAAGTCGAACAGCTAGCACAGATTTCCCCGACTCTCTCTCTCGCAATTCGTCCGTATCCTGTATCACTCCTGGTAGATTTCTTGACTACACCACATGTCCTTACAGAGCTGTTGTAGATATGCTATTCTTGGTCGGCCAACACTGGAACGTCCACATATAAACAGTGTCTCGTATGCCTTGTATGCTTTATTTCAGTGGTTTTTGAGAAAGGAGATCGGTGACCGTATAATTGTTGTTTCATTGAATGTTGATGTTACACATATAAATATATATATATATATATGTGTGTGTGTGTGTGTGTACACAAACGAACATGTATATACACACACGCACAAGTATATATATATAGAGAGAGAGAGTGAGGGAGAGATATATTGGCAGCATTTTCTCTTTTAAACATGCTCGATTTGATAAGACAGACATTTCGCTCCTGCATATTTTATTGATTCGTTTTAATCTTCGTATGAGTCTTTTGCCGTCTGAATTGAATGAATAAAAAAAAGGCGCCATATTTTTCCAAGTTACAACCACCTTCCGTGAAAGGATCACTGAAATGACTAACACAATGACGACTCGTATGCATTTATTTAAAGAGTAGGAGTTGGAACCAGTGGCAGAAAAAAATTCTTAAGAGAAGAAATATACTGGATGTAAGGAAAAGAATTGACCCGATGAAATAACTCTAAAAATCTAATTCGTAATAACATCTTCCGACTGACTAGAGCAATAAAATAAAACTAATTATATATTATCCTAAAATCAATACAACTAACCTTGTCATTTCTAATAACTTATCTCCTTTTATTAGTCACCTCAAAACGACCAATGTAGTGTACCAGTTAAAATGTCCACAAGGAGAATGCTTGTCTAATAAAATAAGCACTACCATTGGACTGTCTTCGACAAGTCTGTCGAGACATTTAATGTTTCCCCTATCAGACACTTGTTCTATCTCTCAACGCCATAAAATATATTCGTGACCTTTCTCCAAACGGCAGAAGCTTCTGAAAACACCTTCATTTTAGAGAAAGAAAAACTTCAAATTCTTGAAGTTTTCGACATTAAGATAGACAAATAATCCTTACCAAGATCAACTTCGAATGTAGCAGCTGCGTTCTAAAATTCCTTTTACATTTTTACCGCCAATTCTTTATCCTACATTCAGTAAATTTCTTATCTTTCGTAAATCCCTCCCCCAGTTATTTTTCGTCTTCTCTTTATATAAAAGCATATGACTTCACATGTTTGTCATGTCAATGTTCGTTATCGTAGAAGATAGCTTTAACTGGGGCCGAAAGTACCAGGGAAAATATAGTGCATTATTGAATTCATTACATCCAAAAATGAAATGACTCATACGAAGATTTGAATGGATCAAAAATAAAATAGGTTGAAGTAAAATATCTGTCTTATTTAACAAACGCACACACACACACATATATATACACAAGAAAATATATGCACAAACAACCATATATATATATATATATATATACATATATACATGCAAACACACGCAAGTTTTATATATATATATAAGTATGTATACTTAAATATATCTAAGAATATTCACAAGAATATATACATATATACACACAAGAATAGATATAAAAATATATACGAACAAGTACGTATGTTATATTTTGACCCGGCCAAAAATGCCATTCCAAGGTGATGCACCGGAAAGAAGTGACACATTCTAATGTCAGTTATGAGAGGAAATCGCGTGGGCGGAAATTGGCTGTTGAAATTGGACGAGGTAAAAAAATCCAATGGTACACTCATGGACTGATGCACCGGAAGAGAGTGACCTGTGAATTGCATGACAGTTATTTCCGCTGGATGACGATCAATCATGCCATTCCAAAGATCGAGTGGGCGATCGAGTGAGCGTTGAACTATTATATAACTCAGTTGAGTTGAGTTCGAGTTCCAGTTGGAGTGGGAGTGAGACGAGTGTGGTAGGGAAAGCCACATCCGGCGGAGGGGGCCCTCGGGAAACCCGATAGAGTTTGGGGACCAGAGAATTTGCTGATAAGATGCAGTAAAGAAAGCCAGTACCCAACAGAGTGGACCCCAGGGCCCCCGGTTGAGCATCAAGAGAACGAGAAAGACACAACGTTGACGGCCATAAGAGTGGGGGTCAGAATATTGCAGTTTCTGTTCGGTCTCCAGATCCCTCTCACACGCAAACCTTGAATAACCTTTTCGAACCCTTGCAATAAAGAGAGAGGTACATGCTTTTATGAAGAAGTCTTCCTGCGTCTATTTATTATTGTGAAGTTATGATACGGCATATAAGAATATAACGCGTATATATGAGTATATATACAAACAGTATGTTTATATATATATATATATATATATATATATATATACAGAAAGACAAGTATGTATATATATATATATATACACACACAAATATAAGCGTTTATCAATTGATACACACACATACATAAATGCATATATATATATATATACACACACGCAGATACTAAATGACAAGGTTATATATATATATATATATATATATATATATATATATAAACACACACACGAAAACTATAAACATATTGGTGTATATTTTCATATATAAACAAATATAGACAAAGACAAGTATATATATATATATATATATATACATACACACACAAACTAGAATATATATATATATATATATATATATATATATATACTTTCGCAGAAGTATACGAATGTATATATACAAAAAATATACAAATGTATATGTACATACACACAAGCAAATATATATATATATATATATATATATATTGTCATCCACAGACAGACTGTTTCGTTGTATCACAACTCTTCAGTATGGCTAGACACGTAGGACGCTTGAAGCTGGGGTCGAAACCCGCCTAACTTTACGTTAGACTTAGTATCAGACCTCTCGGCTAACAAGCGCACCCCATCAGCTAGGGAATTATAACGTATTAAGTAGTAGCATTCGTTTGTTTACATTTTATACCTTACCGGTTACCAGAGTGCTCAATTCGTTTGAAGAGCTTAGCATTTTGCGTGCAGCAGCCGTAAATTCCTTTGCCAGAGTGATAAACCCCATGGGGCAGCGTATATATTGTCATCCATAGACAGACTCTTTCGTTGTATCACAAATCTTCAGTGTGGCTATATATATATACATATATACAAGTCAAAAGTATTTATCCACGTTCATTTTTTTCTCATACTTAAAGTGTTATATTTAATGAAACAATGTAAGCACTATATTTTTAAGTTATTCTATTAAATACAAGTCTTCCTCAGTAACTTTGTCCTCTGTATAACTATATATTTTTTGAAAAATTGATTCAAAAATGTTTCTTTCTTTTTTAGTACGGAGGATGAATAAAATGTTTCTCAACGTTACTTTATCCCACCGATTGTACTCACATTAGACTATACTGTATTGAAGCTACCAGCTTTTCCCATGCGTGAAAAAATGTCAACATCCACTGTTAGGAGAAGACACTGAAAACCCGGCCTACATGGCAGAACTGCCACCAAGAAACAAATGTTGCGGAAGCAAAACAATGTCAAAAAGCTCCAATGAATAGAAAGGTCTATGAGACTCAAAGAGTTGGCGAGAGAGCTGCTACCCCCAGTATCACATCAACCGTAAAGCATGGAGGAGGCTCTGTTATGTTGCGGGGCGGCTTTTGCCAGTTTCAAAGGCTGGGATTTGCCTCAGTTGGAGGGCAAATTCAATCGGACCGGCTATTAAAGCATACTGTAGCATCAAACGATCCCATTTGGAATGCGACTTGTGGCTCAAGGATTTGTACTCACGCATGATAACCACCCAAAGCATACTAGTAAACTCAGCCAGAGGTACACTGATGCCTTCGCCGGCTCAATCAGTGGACTTAAATCCCATTGAACTGGTGTGGGATAAACTAGAGTAAAAAGTCAGAGGTCACCAGACCACAAAAGCGGTTGAAAAGAATGCCAAGAATCTGCGAAGCAGTGATAGCGACCAAAGAGCACCATTTTGATGAATCAAAAGTTTAAGATGTTGCTGTTTTTTTTTTTGTTTAATTTGTATTTTATGATGTGCATGTATTTAGTATAATGTATCAAACCACTGTGGTGCCTAACTTGTTTAATCAAAATAAAATTTTTGAGTGTTGCCAAATACTTTTGTTTGGTAGTGTGTATATGTATATATACACACACATGCATATATATATATATATATACACTCAAGCATGCACACACAAACACACACACACACATATATATATATATATATGAGTGTGAGTCAAAAAGTAATACCTTTTTTTAGTAGTGGAGTATTTACCGAAACAGGAACATGTATCATACATCAAAATGAATGAATCACATCCCTACCTCTCAACATAGTCACCGTTTGTCTCAACAGAAATAACATACCCGCCTCGTAAAATTCCGTTGAATGTTCTTTGAGTCACTTCATCACTGCAGTTTTAACTTCCTCGTGCCTGGCATAATGTTAGTCTCTTAAACCCTCATTTTTGGGGCCGAAGAAATGATAGTCTGAAGGCGCTAAATCTGGGGAAAAAAGGATGAGGTAAAATTGTCCTCCTCAGTCTGGCAATTTTCTTCCTTGTCCTAATGCTTGTCTGTGGTCGAGCATTGTCATGTAGAAGGAGGACATTATTGATTGGCAAGATCAAGTTACCCATCACTCTCTCTCTATATATAATGTTCCGTTCATATCTTCGGTGGATTTTGTCATGTAAACCATTTACCCAAGA
Organism: Sepioteuthis lessoniana; assembly: GCA_963585895.1. Taxonomy (NCBI): domain Eukaryota; kingdom Metazoa; phylum Mollusca; class Cephalopoda; order Myopsida; family Loliginidae; genus Sepioteuthis; species Sepioteuthis lessoniana. The sequence goes on from OY757916.1 coordinate 110,414,461, forward strand.
ACATGAATTACTTTTTATTTACACCCTGGGCAGCGACAAATTCAGAAACTAAATTCAGTTTGCGTAGACTGCTGGAATTCCTATAACATTTGGGTAATATATTGTATATAAAAACAGGCATAAGTGTAAAGATGAAGATTATATATATATATATATATATATATATATATATATATATATATATATATATCCATGGAAAAAATATAAGACCACCCTTAAAATGAAGAAAAAATATTGTTTACAATTTTTGAATTATGAAAATCAGATATACGAAAGATAAGACATAAAGGTAATGAAATTTAAAATATGATGAAATTTCAAATCATTTTATATATGTATATTAGCATCCATGTTTAATGTTTATATTTTGTTTTGATAAAAATATAAGACCAACGGACAGAACTATAGAATATAAAGGCAAATTTTTTGTTTAATATTTTATAAATCTGCCGTTAGCTTGGATAACCTCAAAAATTCGGCTAGGCGTACTACCAACTAGTTTTTGAAGTTGAACCGAAGCCATTTTTTCCATGCGTCTCAGATTGCTATTTTAAGTTCAGAAATTGTTGAGTTCTATAAACCTTCTTCATTAACATTTGCAACAATCAATCCCCCCAAAATTTCTATCGGATTGAGGTCTGGAGGGCACGCTGGGTGGGCAAGAGGTCTTATTTTTTGTTCAAGCAAGTACTTCTTTGTTATTGATGCATTGTGGATAGCAGCATTATCTTACTGAAAAATCCATGCTTCTCCACACAGACGACACCCTTCTTGAGCGTGAGATAAATCATTTAGCATCTTCACATAATCTGCTGCTTTTTGTCGACCACTGACAAATTGGAGTTTAAGTTTTCCTGAAGATGGGAAGTCCCCTCCCAGATCATAAGAGATCTATCACTATACCTTGTTTTGTAATTCTCTTCTGGGAAATATTTTGCGTGCCGGCACTTCTGAAAGCCATCTGGACCGTCTAAATTGAATTTCTTTTGGTCCGAGAAAACAACTTTTCGTCATTCTTTAGCATTCATGGTTTGATATTGACGAGCATATTCCAGTAGTTTCTCTTTATGCTTCATAGTAAACCTTGGATGATGAATTCTTTTCTTATGCTTAAGTTTTCCGTTGTTTAAAATTGCCTTCTTATTGTTCTAGTACTGCAAGGAGCGTCCACTAGAGATTTCAATATTTTTGATGTTGATGAAGTTTTCTTTTTTACTAGGCGAATAATTCTTCTCTTGAATTGTGGTGATAATTTTTTTCCGGCCTGACAGTCAGTTTTCTTGTTCCATGCTTATTTAGACCTTTTGGGTAATTGCTGATAACGGATTTACGGCGTCCTAATGCCTGTGAAATTTCTCTCTAAAAGTTTTTGACTCTTTTCAGAACTATAATCGCGACTTTCTAAAATTCAAATAATTTAATTCCTTTAGCCATTTATGTTTTTTAGTATTTTAAGTATCACAGTTTTAATCGCCTTTATATTACGTAGAATATATATAATAGATTTTTCAATTAAACTAAATCCTTTTTTCATTATTTTCATCGGTGGTCTTAAATTCACGTCAAAAATAAATTCTAAAATTTAGCATAAATATAAAAAAAAAAGAATTGAGATTTCTTATTTTGAATTTGAATATTTCTTTACCTTATCTTTCATATATCTGATTTTTATAATTCAAAAATTGTAAACAATATCTTTTTCTTCATTTTGAGGGTGGTCTTATATTTTTATCCAGGGGTGTACATATATATGTACGTGCTTACAGATGCATATATAAGTTATGTCGCAGTTTTATATAGTATGATGTCATCGACTTTTATAAGTGTGTGTGTGTGGTGCATTATATATGTGTTTATATTTGTATGCACTTGTATCCCTGCTATTATTTGCATGCCTCCATGTTTACTGCATTGCTGAGCGGACATATCATGTCTAATTTCAGCGTTTTCCTTTTTTAACAATTGCGGAGTCTCTCTGCCTCGCTGTTCGACATTCCGACTCTTTCCACCCGCTCGCTTCCCGCCAAAACCAATAAAGACGCGAAGAAAATAACGGACAACTTGAAAAATGGCGATTTCAAAGCTTTCGTTACTCCTTTTAAAAGAGTAAGATTGATTCCCCACTAAAATTTTAGGCGCTTGTCATTACATCGAAAAGAGTTATTTATTCGCGTCCCCACAAGGACAAATTTGAAACAAGGTCAAGTTTTATACGTGAGGTTCCACATCCACGTAAGATACATGTGGGTTTGTTTGATTGATTTTAAAAGCATATCAACCCTTCATTTATTTCACACCGAGAGGTCAAGAAATCATGTTCATTGTATATTTAGATTTTTGTATAGTTGTTGCTTTAAGGTTTTTGAATACAGAGATATATGTCAAGTATAACAATGTAAATTTAAATAATCTGCACACAAAAACAATGGTTTCTAGAATTCTCGATTAAAACTAATAAATAAATAGTTTGGAGAAATTATTCATATTAAATAGTAATCATTTGTTTACACATTTCTATGGTTTCAAGTAATTAATGATAATAATCTTTAGTAAAAAAATTATTGTCATTTGTTTTAATAGAAATAATTTTCTGTAATATGGCATCAACGATTCCAATAGAACGCGAATGATTTTTAAATAGATTTATTTGACTTATAGATGGAACCCTAACATGGACTACAACTCCAGATCATAGAATTTCTCTACTAGATCCAATTTAATGCCATACCCAGGACACCCCTATTTGGGCGTTGGGGTCTTACCTCCTTGCAGAGGATACAATCGGTGTGTTGTAGTTGGTTGGTTGATAGGGTTTTATGGCATATCAACTTTTGTAGGTTATTTAATGCCAAATCCATTTATGCACTAATTAATCAGTTCTATTTCAAACAATTCTGTTTAGCGTGAGTACATAGTTTAATAGTCAAAAACATTTCTATTTAACGCTATTCAGTTTAATCAAACAGTTCTAATTCAGCTAATTCAGTTTAGTATAAGTACAGATTTTCTTTATACACAATTAAATGCCAAAACACTTCTATATTAAACAATTCAGTTTAGTGTAAGTAAAGTTTCAATGTCAAAAACAGTCCTAATTCAGTTTAGCATAATCACGCAGTTTAAATGTAAGTACAGTTTAATTGTCAAAAACATTTCTATTTCAAGCTATTCTGTTTAGTCAAACTGTTCTAATTCTAACAATTCGGTCTTACCCCTCTACAAAGGTGCAGTCAGTGTATTCTACAGGCCCAGCCAAATGGGCAATACACAGCGTTAATGTCTAAACAGTTTTATTTCAGATAATTCAGTTTAGTATAAGTACACAGTTTAGATGTCAAAACAGTTCTATTTTAAACAATTCGGTTTAGCATGAATATGCAGTTTAAATTCAAAATACAGTAAACTCAAGAAATCACTGTTTAGTTCTATTTAACCCATAGATTGGACCCTTAGCAGGTGTTACCACTCCGGGCCAGAGTGGACCTGGGAGCGATGGGAATGAAAGGGTATTACGCATTCCCCAAACCTCCGGCATTACTGGAACCTCCCCCATCAGATTGTTTAGTGTCATATCCAGAACACTCGTTAGGTGGGTTTTACCCCTCTGCAGAGATGCAGTCGGTGTATTCTACTGCCCCGGCCGACTGGGCAAGGTGTGTTGTAGGCCCAACGATAAGGCGTGTCTGTTGGAAATCGAAATTGTTAAGTTCTCTAAGCGTTGCCTATTGGCATGACATAAGCATAAGTAAATTGCATTGACTTACTACTCTTAGAGTAATCAGGAATGACATCATACTATATCGAATCCCATGGAACTAAAAATATAGCTGTAGGTTTTGGGATACGAATGTATAAATTCGATTTGGCAATACTTATTCGCAACCATTCTTTGACAGGATGCAACACAAGTTGGTTTGCTTTGGTTTTATGGCATATCAAGCATTGTAAGTTGTTTAATGCCAAATCAGTTTTATTCATATACAAATATTAGAAATATACTATTTGTAAAATAAATCAAGAAAGTTAAATAGTTCCATGTTCACTAACAATTCAATTAAAAATCAAACTTTTGTTTACACACAGTTTAATGATCAGAAAATTATATTTCTAACAATTCATTTTAGCATAAGTCAAAGTTAAATGGTTCTAAGTATTGCTATGTATCTCTAACAATTCAATTAAACATCAGTCATTTATTTACACACAGTAAACTGATCAAACAGTTCTTGTTTAAACAATTCAATTTTGAATGAATCATTTGTTGGCACTTAGTTTAAATGTCAAGCAATTCTATTTGACCCATAGATAGGACATTTCCAGGTGCTACCAGCCTGGACCAGAGTAGACCCAGAAGCGATGGGAATGAAGGGAGACTCCACCTTCCTCAAAGCTTAAACTTTAATGGAGCCTCATCATCAGCTTGTTTAATGTCATATCCAGGATGCTCGTTGGGAGAGTCTTACCTCTCTGTAGAGACGCAGTCGTTGTATTCTATGGTCCCAGCTGACTGGACTGGCGGCACAAGACCAATTTCTTATGGAATCCCATTTGAACATAGGAAGAAAAGACAAAAATTGTTTTGTTTCTTCGTCCTTGATTCCGGTATACCACAGGCATCAGAGAATATCCGTGACCCTCACCCAATAGAAGAAAGAATACGTTGGAACTCGATATCTAAATCTTATTTGCTTGGTTTTACGGCAGTTCAACACTTGTTGGATAACTTAATGCCGAAGTCGTTATTTTTTAAGCACTTGAATATAAGTAATTATAATCGCTTGTAAAAAATTATAACTTCAAGTAACTATTCCTTATACAAATAATTTGCACACTTATATGGTTAAGCTAACAAAAGGAAGAAGCAGAAGGTAACCTGCAAAAACAATTACCGACGCCGACTATGCCGATGATATAGCGCTTCTGTCAAATGCACTCGCCAAGCTAGATGATCTGGAACGAGCCGCTGCAGGCATCGGCCTTCATCTCAATGCACACAAGACGGAATATACGTGCTTTTATCAAACAGGCGACATCTCCACAATAAACAACAGCACTCTGAAATTAGAGGACAAGTTCATCTACCTAGGGAGCAGTGTCTCATCAAACGAGACAGACATCGACACGTGACTAGTAAAGGCATGGACTGCGATCGATAGGATTTTGGTCATACGGAAGTCAAACCTGACCGATAAAATGAAGCGCAATTTCTTCCAAGCGATCGTGTCGATACTGCTATATGGATGCACCACATGGACGCTAACTAAACGGATGGAGAAAAAACTTGGCGACAATTACACAAGAATGCTGCGAACAATATTGAACAAGTCTTGGAGACAGCACTCCACAAAGCAGCAGCGACACGGCCACCTACCACCTATCACAAAACCTATCAAAGTTAGACGAACCAGACACCCGGGACACTGCTGGAGAAGTAGGGACGAGCTCATAAGTGATGTACTCCTGTGGACCCCTTCACATGGACGAGTAAAGGCAGGACGTCCAGCTTGAACCTACATACAGCAGTTCTGTGCCGATACGGGATGTACGAAAGCCCTGAGGATCTGCCGAAAGCAATGGACGATAGTGAGGTGTGGCGAGAGAGGGTCAGGAATATCCGTGCTGATCGCGCAACATGATGATGATGATTACATGGTTTTAAGTATTCTTATCTGATACTGATCTGATTATCTGATACCAATTACGTACTTTTTTTGTTGCACAGTTATATATTTTCTTGCATTCCTTTCTGATCTAGTAATTTAAAATTATGTGACATCAACAAACTATTCTTATTTACTGATGATTTGTTTTCACAGAATCACATAGTTTCAGATCATCATCATTATGTCGTGCTGCTAGCACAGATTTCCCATTTGTCTCTCTCATCCATCACTTCTTGTAGGTTTTCTAGTCTACATCCTGTGTCCGTACAGAACTGTTGTACATGAGTTATAGTTGGTCATCCAACACTTGCCCGTCCATATGAAGCGGTCCATAGGTAAAAGTCGCTTATGAGTTCGTCCTTACTTCTCCATCTGTGTCCTGCATTTTTTTGTTCGTCTTATATGGAAGGTTTTAGATATCCTATTTACCAACCCCTCCGCTCGGGCAGGTCAATTTTTAAGCGGAGTTTAACAGGTTTCAATTCAGAGTTTTCCTTCTCCTAGACTAGTTGCCTCACCAAGGCTGAAGAAATCAGTCTGTCCTACTATTTACCCATAGCTGGAGGGAGAATAATTGGATTCATACCTTTCCCAAGGGTATTAGTGCTATGTGAAATGCAATCAGTCTCGTCCAGGATTTGAACTCGTGTCGCCGTGTCCATTTCCTACGACGATAATCATTACACCACGAGCACCTCCATGGAAGGTTTTAGATATGAGCGCTAGGTAGCCGAATAGTTGCTGTCTTGTGGGATTTTGCATCCAGGATTTGTTCTATATAGTTCGTAGAATTCTTGTGCAATTCCCGTCAAGTTTTTTTTCTATACGATTAGTCATCGTCGATATAGTAGAATTGACATGGCTGCTGCTTGAAAAAAAATGCGTTTTATTTTATCGAATGTCTTCCTATTTAATACTCATATTTTTTAAACAACCAGATCGGTTCGACCAACAGATGGGACCTAAATAGTTATTATCAGAGTGGGTCTTGGAGTAATGGCAATGAAAAGGTAACTCCATACGCCAAAGAACTCCAAAAGTTAATCCTTATTATTAAATACAGTTTGGTATCATACCTAAGACAACCCTTAGACCTCTCCAAAGGATGCTGTCAGCGTATTCAAAGCCCCGTCGGTAGGGCCGTATTCTTTTGGGTGACAGAAAACAACGGTGTGGGTTTAACTATTGACTTTCTTTTAGGGAAAATAAAGTAAAAAGACTCAAAAACGAGTTGCATATCAACGTCACAGCGAAAACTGAAGAACAGTTTATAAGTGTACATGGATGTAAATAGATTTCTGTGGCCTTGCGCTAGACTAAACTATGCTTAATAAATATCTAAATTAACTCAAGACACATGTTGCTGTGCGATTTATTACCAGTGAGGTGACTTCTGCTGCTATGTATCAACTTAAAACTCTTATTAGCAAGCTAACATGGCACACCGCTATTTCTCAGGTCAACTCTTTCTTTCTTCGTTCCTTATAGTTACAATGATTTTTATAATTGATTTCTCACAAACTCCACGTAGAACTTGTCATACTATATTAGCTTTTCAGGTACACTTAGCGTAACAGTTACCGTCGTTGGAAATTGAATTGGTGACGAGAGTTTAAATTCTGGCCGCCATATCGGCAGGGTTTAATATATGCTGTCAATATTATCACCACAAAAGAGTATCCTATGTATGACATTAAACTGCACCTGATGGTGAGGCTCTTGTTCTGAACATCTGGCGGTGTGGAATACTCCTACATTGTCATTACTCCAAGTTATTTTTGTGAATTGAATTAACATGACCAGAAAATCCGGCGAACACTTACGCACGACATACAGCAACACTGGACAGCCATTTCGACCTTATTAGGTCTCATCAGCAGTGTCTACCTTGATCTCCACCACAGGTAAAACAGAAAAATTTAGATCTACTCAAAGTTAATCACTTACCCGGAGGGTAGTACCTGTTAGGGTGACATATATTGGTTGAACAGATCTACGAGGTGCTTTCAATAGGTTTCCAGACTTTTTTGTACAGGCATTTAAAATTGTCGTAGTCTCTTGAAAATTCACTATGTTATTGCTATACATGTTATGAGATGACTGACCAATTTTTATGATTTCACGTTCAAATGAACAGCTACAACAGCAATTGGAAACACCCTACTAAACTTGATTGCATTTTTGAAATTCACCAGCTGTGACAATCTGGACGTGAGGACCCTTTAGAAGAACGATATGCAATAAAATTGTCTTTTAAACTTGGAAAAAATGCCACAGAAACGTATGGAATGCTTCAGACTGTTTTTGGACCATCTTGCATGAATCGCACATCAGTTTTTGAGTGGCATAAGAGATTCAAGGAAGGCAGGGAGTCTGTGAGGGATGATGAGAGGTGTGGGAGGAGTAAGGAAGTCAATACACCAGAGTTGATTGGCCAAACGGTTAGGGTTAGGTTTAGGGTTATTATGTTGAGGTTTTAAGGGAGTTCAGGAAGAGATTCCTTGGGAAGAGGCCAGCACTCTTCAAATCGGGTCAGGGGCATTTCCACCAGGACAATGCACCAGTCTACAACTCCATCTTTGTCACAGACTATTTGACCAAGATGGGCATCAAGACAGTTCCTCAGCCTCCCTATAGTCCAGACATTGCCCCCTGAGTCTTTTGCTTATTCCCTAAGCTCAGAGGCTGTCGTTATGAGACAATTGAGGAGATGAAAGAGGCTGTAACGAAGGTCATTGACACACTCACATAAGAGAACTTCCATGGGGCCTTCCAGAAGTTGTTGTAACGGTACAACAAATGCATTGCAGCCAGAGGTGATTACTAGAGTTTCATGTGTGTACTCTGAATAAAAGCGCCCATACGAAAAAAGTCTGGAAAATTATTTAATGATCCTCGTATATAAAAACTATTCATATTCTATAGCAATTTTTGATACCACTTAAGTGTAAATGATTTGAGAAGTCACTTGAAACTAAAATTGTTTATTTATTAATGATGATTAAAAACTTGAAATCATAAGTGTGTCCAAACAAATGACTATTATAAATATTAATAATTACTTGAGGCCATGTAATCATTATTATTAGATAAAAGTACGTGAAACCATAAATCTGTGACCAAATTATTTGTATTAGATCAGAATACTTGATATAATATTTGCGCAAAAAACTCTTAAGGAACAAAAACACAACAAATGTTAATATAACTGCACAATGAACACATTTCTCTAAACCTTAGGCATCAAATCACCCTAAATTGGTTGACATACCGTTAAAATCAATAATTCTAATTCTGGATAAGTCTGTTTGCGTTTCTCATTGTACTTATGGCCTTGGATAATTTATGAATCCATCTCTTCCCTAAGTTATGGGTAAATAATAAGACAAGAAGGGACTCTTTAGCCTTGGTTAGGAAATCCGTCGAGAAGAAAAGCTCTGAATTTAATCCAGCTTTACTCCCCATGAGTTACTCTCTACTCTAACTGGAGAGTTTGTATAACTCTGTGGAGGTAATTGTCTTTATTGGGAATCTTTTTTGAGATGAGGCTTCTTAATCTGAGTATTAATTTTATTGCGGACTTTTGTCCTCATCTTGGTAGGTTTTTTTTGTTGTTTTTCTCACTACGTTTCGGCAAAATTTCACCTCTGGCCGTCTTCAGGGGATTAAACGGATAGGAATGCTGAGTCTTATAACCGTATCCCCATTGATAGACAACAACTATGGAAGGCAGTAATTACTAGGGATACGGTAACAAGACTCAGCATTCCTATCCGAGCTCACGGTTAATCCCCTGAAGACAGCCAGAGGTGAAATTTGGCCGAAACACAGTGAGAAAAACAACAAAAAAACTACCAAGATGAGGACAAAAGTCCGCAATAAAATTAATACTCTATGGAGGTAAATGAGATCTCACAATCAACGATCGTTTTACCACTGATTATTTTGGGGGGCATTACTCTTGGTTTGGAATTCGTCTCTTCGAATATTTGTCTGCCAAATCCAGTGAGCCTTGTTTACCACAATTCGACAACCGGGAGACAGATTCGTGTTTTTTTTTTGTTTTTGTTTTTGCAAGGGCATATGTATGAAGTGATTGCAGGCAACCTTGGCCATAACTCAAACAGTTTACAGAAATTATTTTCGTTACGCCATTCCAGACATACTGTTATAAATTTCTACATCAATTGATTAACATAAAAAGAATAAATCTTCTTCAAAGATAGTGAAATATACAAACATAACATGAATCGATACTGTTATTTATTTACTGTTCTTGTTTAATCAATTTTATAATTCACCAAATATTCGCCCCTCTGTCCGTACTGCAAAGGCTCCATTATTTTTGGCTTGATTTTCACCAAAATTCAAGGAATTCTTACAGTCATGCTGGAAAAGGTTTTAAGTTATTCTCGAAGATTCGACTCATATTTGTTTTTAGGTAGAATCTTTCATTCTCGATGTCTATCTACCTCACCGGAAATCATTTTTATGTCCAGTATCTCTCTGATAATATTTACGAAAGCAAATGAATCTAATTCCATATATCCACTTAGACCATTTCTGTCACTTTAATTATCGTAATTGAATCCCTTGAAGCAGTCCTCAAGAACCGGTAAAAGAGATTAGATGAACTGGAGATTATCTCAATGGTTATTTGGCTTAGAAAAAGGCTTAAAACCCGATTAGAAATGAATAGATATTACCCCTCGAAGTCGGAAAAAACGAGAAGAATTGAATAATCATTTGTAATATTAATTGATTTTTAGGGGTTTTCCTGAGTATTGGAGATACCTAAAAAGCCCTAAGCCACCTTCCGTATTTAAAGTTTGGAGAGAACAAGAGAGTACATCGTAGTAAAGAAGCGATAAAAACAAAACATCCTTCTAATATAAATAATTATCTTAAACTTTAATAAAAGCGACTCTGTGTCCTTTACTTTTTCGAACTATAATCTTACAATTCGTACGTCATATATGTAAGAATTGCAAATAGACATAATGCTGGATGATTACTCAGTTTATTCTCAAAAAACACAACCCCTTCCCAATGACTAATGAAGGAAAGAAAACCACCACGTTTCATTCAGATCGATCTGGGCAATCATAAATAGCTCTACGTTTGATAAAACGGAACAGTAAAGGACATTCTCTGCAGCAAAGAAACACGTAAAAAATGTGACCAAACCAATTTTCGGGTAACAGTTCATTATTTTCTTCAAATAGGTTGTTATGGTAGAGAAGTTAGAAGAAAGCTATGTCATTTCATGTTTTACAGAACTAACAGCGGATATTGAGAAAGAGATAGAGTTTTTTTTTCTTTTTCTGAGCAGTAGACAAATTTGTCAGAGTAAAAGAAAAGAAAAAAAAAAAAGGAAAAAAAATGGCGGATATTATGTGATAGTGTGTGGAGAATTCTGGAGAAATCTTCTTTCAAAACTTCTGGAGTGAGAGGGGAATATCAATTCAGAAAAAATATGTATCCATTTTGTTGAAGGAACTTTTACAGTATTCGTTGACGATTATTAAAAAAAAACAAAACAAAACAACAAAAACAATAAGGTAGATAGAGCTACATGCCACAACAAAAAAAGGAATAAAATAGATTTGAGGCCCAAAAAGGAATTAAGTAATTTTCAGAGCAGAATTAGTTTCTTGACGTGAATTTATCGACCGTGTCTGGACCATTTTGAACTGAGAAAAAAGGAAAATATCCAAAAGAAAAAGAAAAATAACCTTCTGCTAAAGATTTCAATATAGTTTGGTCGGATATTACAAAACAAAGAAGAGAAAAGAGCAAATAAATTTGATGTCTCCCGAAAATAAAAACAAACTTTAAAATCTGCAAATCATGACCAAATTTTAATTTAAATTCCAAATTTTCTTGTTTTGTTTCGATCATTGAATAAAAGTTGTTTAAAAACAAGTGTTCATTTGCTTTTGTGATATCTGTAGCGTTTTGATATATTTTCACCGTTTTTCACATTAGTTTTAACAGTCTTTTTTTCACTTAAGTCTGAGTGACAGCAAGTCTCCTCAGCTCCTCTGAACTCTTCAGAATTCTAACTGGTCTTAAAAATGTTCAGGTCTAGATGGTTTCGATTCTTCCTATGATCTCTAGTTCACCCAGTCTCGTTTCTTGGCATTTGGAGACAATTTTAAGTGCACCAAATACTAGTATTACCGTCACCCTCATATTTCACATCTCTCGAACAAGATCCAATTATTTTTAAAAAAATCTGAATATGAGCACAGGTAAAAAATCATACATAATAGTAGTAATCCTATTCAAGTAAGAACATTGAATTTATAAGTCCCAAAAATTCATTCTGAACTGTCCTGTGGGACACATAGCGTAACGGTTATAGGCGTTGGTTCCCCAAACTTTTAAGGAGACAATCATCTGTAGGTTGCAGGTTCAATCCTGACTGTAGGCGAGTAATAATACAGGAATACTTAACATTTGTACCCGTTTATGGCTAACGGAGTAAGATCAGGCGACCCCCTTGGATTCAATAAAGGACGTAGTTCAAAGTTCTCGAGTTCGACAAATACCTGAAAAAGTTCGGAGAACATATTGTCCGAAACGTTGTGAAAATAACAATAAAGATGAAGACAATCGCCCGAAAACCCTTAATGATAAAAAAAATCAAGGTTCGTCTCAGAAATTTAGACAACCAATATCCAATTATTTATTTTCTCTTTTCGCCTTCTTTTATTTTCCCTGTGGTCCATTGGAACAGCGAAATTCACTAAAAGACAAGTTCTTTTCCTCTTTTTAATAAACACTCATCATCATCATCATGTCATGCCGCCAGCACGGATATCCCTGACCCTTTCTCGCCACTTCTCCCTATTATTCATCGCCTCTGGCAGGTCTTCAGGGTTACATCCTGTGGCCATATGTGGGGGTCCATAGGAGTACATCACTTATGAGCTCGTCCTTGCTTCTCCAGCAGTGTCCTGCGTGTCTGGTTCATCTAACTTGTATAGTTTTGGTGATGGGAGGCAAGTGGCCGTATAGTTGATGTCTTGTGGGGTGTTGTCGCCAGGACTTGTTCAATATTGCTCTCAACATTCTTGTGTAATTGCCGTCTAGTTTCTTCTCCAGCCGTTTAGTTAGCGTCCATGTAGTGCATCCATATAGCAGTATCGATACAACCGCTGCTTGGAAGAAACTGCATTTCATTTTATCGGTCAGGTCTGCACTAATAATCTAGATTAGGTGACCCGTTTGTCTTTTAAAGTTCCAAAGAATTTCACGCGTCTCATATCATGGAAAGATTCTGATTTGTGCGTTTATCATTTGTCGGAGTAGCTAAATTTCTGTCTTTTGCAGATTTCCTTGTCGATCACGTATAGCACCGAGTGGCGGAATACTCTAGAATTCTTTTTGTGCCAGTTAGCTGCATTTTCTTTTTAATTGGTAAACTGTTTCATCTCAGTCACCGCATAATATTGCATAATGACCCTTGACTGAGCCGTCAACCAAAGATTTCTCTGAACGGGACACACCGGTGTAAATAAGGGGAAACAGTCATGTGGTTGATCGGAAGTCATGGGCTTTATGAAATGATATATGTAGATGCTCGCGTTGGATCAGTTGGAGGCAGTGCGAGTCAGTGCAGTCACGGAGAGCGCAATCTGGGGAAGTGGCCAACAGCGGCCTCTGGTTGAGTCTCCCCGGCCGAGAAGTGGTTAGTGAGGTCTTGAAGATAACACAGCGTGGTATGGTGAAGAGAAGTTATAGGTCAATATAGCAATCTGTTTTTGTCTCCCTCCATCCGTCCCTTTCACGCACCAGAGAAGTGTGCGAGTTATATCTTTATATTATGGTCAATCTTTCTCTTCCCTTTATATTCCTTTATCATGGTATACAACATGTTATCTAGTGTAATATCAATGTTTGCTTTGATGTAATTTGTTAGAATTATATTTTTCATGTTGATATTAAAAGATATTCAGTTTTTCTTTTCAGGTTTCTCCTTAGTCATTATTATTATTATTGTTATTATCATTATTAGTTGCAAGTTTTTCACATCAGTCGTAAGTGGCAGGTATCATGGAGGTCCAGGTGAATGAAGATTTCCTCCGATATCCAGGTCTCTGCTAAGTATCCTTGCTGATTTTAGCTGTGTTGTCCCCTGGAACTTTTCAATTCTTCGTTAGACTTCCATTTTATATTGTCTCTTTCTAGGTTCTTGGGGAATGGAGACCAACAGCTCCATTTACGGTGAGTACCATTGTTACCTTCATGTTCATCTTATTCAACTCTCTGGTGATTATTATTATTATTATAGTAGTACAATTAAAAATTGACATATTTATTCAATGATCGGCACTTCGGTTTAAAGTATTAGTGCGCTCTGTCTAGTATTGTTGCAGTGCACCCACCTTCCCCAAAAACTTGGGGGGTCCATTTTCAATCCGCTGACCCTTGCTTATATGCATTTTCTCTCAATCGTTGAGTAGTGGTTGGCGGATCTATTGACAACATCAGTTTTCTCTTAATTTGGATTTTAATGATTAATTCTACCCCTGCGCTTTCAATACTCGTTTTTCTATCACTTCTACCCAAAGGGGGTGGTCTTTCCTCCGACTTCTTTAATATTTTAGATTAACTGCCCACTGGAGGAGGAATAGGTTTATCTGGAAATGCGACGTTAGAAATTTGTCCAAATCATGACGGTCAAATAAAAATTTTCACAGTTGAATTTTGAAAAAAAAATGTTATTCAAAATTTTGGTTTCTAACTGACAATTCTACTCAACCGCCTAAACTCAATTTGTTCTCAGATGATTTTATTATATAATTGCGGAAGGACTTTTTTTATATTATCATTTTTCGTTGGTTATATCTTATCTTTCGGTTTAGTTAGGCTTAGAACTATTCGGCTTAGTGCACGGGTAGGGGAACACATTGAGCGCAGGTGTTCACGTCCGCGCGGGAAGGATGTGACAATCACAGATGTCATAATAAAAACCCCGGATAGGAAATGATATTGGGGATGTGAATGACATCATATCGGGAAGCGATGGGCTGAGGATTTTGGGTGATTTTTGATAAAAAAAACAGTTTGTTGAGATTCGGACCTGGGCGAAGCGAGTTGATTTTTGAGCCTCGGCGAGGCGAGGCCAGGCCATTTGGGTCTAAGAGATGCGCCGCGCGTGGTGGGGGCTGATGGAACAGTCAGCATAGTAAAAGTTGTGTCTCTCCTCGTGTTGAAAACCTAAAAATCAAGAAGGTAATAAAAGTTTCGTACCTGAACTAAAGAAAGTCGTCAGTGTTTCGGGATTCCTATGCATTATGAATATTTCTCATATTCGTATTTTGGCTGTACAACAATTTTTCTAAAATCTATTTCCGTTAATTTTACCTTTTGTAATGTACTGACTGTCAAAACTTTTAAAATCCATTATGGTTAATTCTTTTTTCCCCTTATTGAAAAATTAATTCAGGTTGGTTCTTCTATCTGTTGGGTGACAGTACTGCTTCTCGGCCCTCTGTCTCGGATTAGAGTGTAGTTTTTGTACGCTCTGTTCCTAAGTCAATTTTAATGTGCTGTCTTTGCAGCAGAACACTGGCCTAGTGAGCAGACCACTTACTTCCTTACCCCCGAGTGAAGGAAAACTTAGAAATCAAACCAGATGCACTCCACTTAAAATTGCCCTTGTGTCATATCCTGCCAGTGTGTGCAGGAGTGATGTATGTATATATATATATATATATATATAAGTAAGTAAGTAAAGTTAGCGACCATAGTCGAGGGTGACCCGAAGGCTCCCTTTTCAAGAGCTACTACACCAAGGTGTAGGGGTGGGCGCTACTCCATTCCCAGGATTGCTCCACTTTACCCTTGAACCGTACCTTATAATGCTGAGTGTTAAGCAAGGTGGTATCAAGTTCCATTTTTAAAGTCTTTGGTATGACTCGACCTGGGATTGAACCCAGGTCTCCCGGGCCATTGGCGAACACCCTAACCGCTGGGCCAATGTCCCGGTTATATATATATATATATATATATAGGAGGTATCATACAATAACTGATGTTTATACGACAGCATTGCTTCTAGCAAAGCCTTTATCAGATGATGACTCTGGGCTCAGGCATGGTTTCGGGGCCGAAGCATCATTACCACTAGCCCAGGGTTCCCCAGCAGTATCTCACAACGCCACCAGACTTTGTCAGACTGTTGTCGCTCTTTGGGATTACCATATATATATATATATATATATATATATATATATATATATATATATATATACACTACCACCGAACAGTTTGCGAATTCATTGCTTTTTTTCTCTAAACTTGAAAAAAAGAATAAACTTTCATATCTTTAAAGAAAGAAATTTATTTCTTTATGTTTGCAGGCTATCGACTATATGGAAATCAGACCTAACCGATAAAATGAAACGCAGTTTCTTCCAGGCAGCGGTCACATCGATACTGCTATATGGATGCACTACATGGACGCTAACAAAACGGCTGGAGAAGAAACTAGATGGCAATTACACAAGAATGCTGCGTGCAATCCTGAACAAGTCCTGGCAGCAACACCCCACAAGACACCAACTGTACGGCCACCTGCCCCCTATCACGAAAACTATTCAAGTTATACGAACCAGACATGCAGGACACTGCTGGAGAAGCAGAGATGAACTCATAAGAGATGTACTCTTATGGATCCCCACACATGGCCGCGCAAAAGCAGGACGACCAGCTCGAACGTACATTCAGCAGCTATGTGAGGATACGGGATGTTGTCCTGAAGACCTGCCTAGGGCGATGAACGATAGGGAGGAGTGGCGAGAGAGGGTCAGGGATATCCGTGCTGCCAGCACGATATGATGATGATGATGATGCAAAAAATTCAAATCAATGAAAGTTAAAATAATCATTATTTTAATTAAAGTCAATTTATATTTTCTTTTCATTGAAGAATCTACCTTGAGCATTCACTGCAGATCTCGTGGATAATTGGCGAACACTCTACCCACTAGACCAATATACTTTAAAACCAAACCAAACCAAAATATCGTCTGCACTTCTCAGACACCTAATAATTCATGACAGATCACAATATAATCCTGTAGCTTGTTGTTTGATTTGCCACTACTCGGAAGAGCCTCAAAACATTTTCGGGAGATTAAAATAATTTTTCTAATGAACTATTCCTTACAATACAGAGTATACACTTAGGAAAAAGAAAAAAAAACCATAAAAACATAATAAATCAATAGATAAATAAATGAATAAATAAACAGAATATTAGTAAATAAAGTATCGTTTAAATACCGTTATTTATTGAATGATCTTCGTACGTTTATAAGAATAAACAATATGTATAAAATACTGAAAACTTTTTATGTTTCTTGTAGTTACAAATACTTTTTGAATTTCATTCAATTTTCAACTTCCTTTATGGAGAGCACAATGACGAATCATAATCTTCGTTTTCTTATTTTCTTTGTTGAAAATCCGAATCGTTTTTTGTTTTTTTTTTTCATACACTGATGGGCCATCAAAGATAGTGATATTAATCTAACAAATTTTGTAAAATAATTCAGTTCTTTACCCGTTAATCGATGCAATGCAAAGTCTGAAAAAGACAGGGGATCGATACTGGTATCGAAATATGGCCATTGTCTAAAGAATGTTGTCAGTAAGCACATCTTTTAACTAATGCGTATAGAAATTGTAATATAGTGAAAATTATTCACTTCAATCTAAAGTGTCCTTCGGCATTCGTCGACATATCGATTTTTTTTCTCTCAACGTCTAAATTGTAAACTGTATTTCTTTTAAGTTCTGTGTATCTGTTTCATTTCTTTGTTTTGTATCATTTTATGCAAATCTTCTTTGGCTTGTTCTTCAGTCCTCGTGGAGAAGGCCATTCATCCAATCATTCATTCTTCTGACGATAATCTGCAAGCTTCTTTAAATACTGTAATTATCATAAACAAAAATAAACATCCCATGCATTATTCAGATGAGCTTATTCACCATTTTTGTTTCAATCACGATTTTTTTAATGAGGATTTATCCTTCACTAACATTAGTCCTTGATATTGACGCTTCTATTTAAGTAGTGAAGGATTCTAATTAATATTTCATATTTCATAAGGAGAATTTGAATGATTACAAAATGATATTCTGCGTGAACGCAAACCCCATACAATTATTTGTCAGTTTTAAAATGAACTGAAAATTGCTTTATTTTCTAAATAAGAACATTTTAAGTATATTGATTTCATACAAATATGACAAGGATATGTTCATTTTGCCTGGCTGTAGTTACACTTACACGCACACACACACACACACACACACACACACATGTGGGGGAGGTAATGTGGCGTGCTGAACGTTACGATTATCACCCTAAGAAAATAAAATCGGCAATTCAAGATCAAATACTGGATGAGGAGGTTTTTGTTTAACTTCGTGCTAATGTTCTTTGAAAATCTATGAATTCCTTAGTCAGAGGGATCAGAATCTCTTTAAAAAAAAAAAAAAAAAAAAAAGAGGAGGATTATGAATATGACACAAAACTGCATCTGGTGGTGAGGCTACACTTTTGCTGATCTAGGAAGTATAGACTACATCTTCATTGATATTACACCCAAGTTAACTCTGACTTAGATGGGATCCTAACAGATACTACTACTCTATGGGTCAAATAGATCTGTTAGGTTCCCATCTATGGTTCGAATAGATCATTTACAGTCCCATCTATGGTTCGAATAGATCTTTTAGGATCCCGTCTATGCGTCAAATTGATCTATTTAAAAATGATTTGTATTCGATAGAAGTACTTGCTTGTATATTACGGTAAATTATTTGCTTAAAGAATAATTACTTGAAGTTAAAATTATTTGCTAAGAATTATTATTAATTGTAGTTGCTTAAAACCAGATAACTGTGTGCAAATAAATAATTGTTATTAAATAGAATTGATTACTCAAATCCATGCAATCATGTATTTAATGTCAATATCAGATAGTTTTATGGTTTCAAATATGCCTCTGTACAAATCATTTTTATTAGATCGCAATACATGATATCATATGACTGTGCAAAAAAAGTGTTAAAAACCAACTATATAAAAAACGCAAACATAAATGTACAACGAACGCAATTCCCTAACCACTTGGTATAAAATAGCTCTGGGCGATTTGACGTGCCGTTAAGATCTGTATGATCTCAAGAAGAAACATTGATAAAAACAAAATTGTTCATTTGAATGTTTCCTCTCATAATTTCAGACAACAGGAACGCAACGACTAAAACAACGTTTTTGAAAAAAGAGAAATGAAGATATTTATCAGAGCATTTCATTGGATAATGTCAGAACTTTATTTTAGAAATTTAGCCAATGATTGGAATGTCAGTGTACTCTCCGGTAACAACATAGTGACTGAAACAAATGAGTGGACACTAGACTGAATGGTGTAATAGCAAAAATTCATCAAAGAAAGCCAGGCAATAATTTACCACGATAATCAATCGAATGTTCAGCTCAAATCTGAATTCAGATTTACTCATTATCGTCTTGAATATATTTTCCACTGTTTACTTATATATTGCTCAATATATTTCTCTTACTTAATATCTATGCAATGCAAATAATTAGCTTGGCGAAGTGTTTAAATGAAAACTGTCGGGATTTTCTTCTCGTTTGTTCTCGTTTGTATATTAATATCGATGATAAAATCATGCTGAAGACAAAAAAAAAAAAAAAAAAAAAAAGAAGGGATTTCGCGGGCTTTTCTTCAGCGGCATTGTAAAAGCTTTTAGATCAATTAAAATGTCTCATTAGTCTTCGACATCAGCTGACTGGAAGCACATCGTGGACACTACTCTTTGTTACCGAACAAAAATGTGAGAAACAAATGACACCAACAAAAATTTGCTTTCTTTTTAGATCTATTACACAGCGATCTTTTACCCAGTCTAAACAGAGGCACTTACTTGGTAATTGTATTGCATTAAGCGCCGATTTTATTATAATGTACTGTGCATGCGTTACAATTACCATACCATAATAACCGTATCCAAAAAAGCTTCAGACACCACACATACAAAAATACTTCTCAAATAGAATGAAGCATATTAATTCTGAAATAAAAACTTCAATTTCTCAGGAGATTCAAAAATTTCCAGTGCCATCTTTTGCATAACCCTGGAGAAACCTTAAACTTATTTTTAAAGTTTTCCCAGCTTTATATGTGGGATACACTTTAAGCATTCTGTCCTATCGACGAAACTTAAAATACACTGACTTTGTCCCTTGCAGAGAGATAAGATCATATCAAAAAACAGGGGGTTCTTGGATATAACACTAAATTACATTTGGTGGTGTAGCCCTACTTCTGGAGATCTATGGAGTATGGAGTACCCTTTCATTGCTATTACTCCTATATCCACTCTGACCCATTGTGGAAGTACACATTAGAGTCCCATCTATGGGTCAAATAGATCTGTTTGCAAATTACTTGTATTTGATAGGGATACTTGATACTTGATATAACAACAGGTGAAAAAATTTTTTTCGGAAAATACACCAAAAATATAAACGTACAATGTACGCAATTCCCTAACTTCTAAGCCTAAAAAATTCCTTGGCAGAAAATCCATTTTAACTGTCATAAAAGAATCTCTGTATATTTATTTTATACATTTTATACATTACACCTTTGCAGTTAAATTGCAATTGAAATAATTATTTATTGTTTTTTAACAAAATCTCTCAGCCTCTCATTTGAAACATTCTTGCACAATTTAGAATTAAGATATATTAAGATTCAGTTTAACAATGGTTTGGTTTGTTGGATTTTATGGCATATCAACCTTTGTAGGTTATTTAATGCCAAATCCATTTTTATGTAAATAATCAGTTCTATTTCAAACAATTTAGTTTAGCATGAGTACACAGTTTAATTGTCAAAAACGTTTCTATTTCAAACTATTCAAGCAGTTATATATAACAATTAAATTTAGTGTAAGTGCAGTTTCAATGTCAAAAACAGTTCAATTTCAAACAATTCAGTTTAGCATAAGTACGCAGTTTAAATGTAAGTACAGTTTAATTGTGAAAAACGTTTCTATTTCTAACTATTCAGTTTAGTCAAGCTGTTCTAATTCAGCAAATTCAGTTTAGTATAAGTACAGATTTTGTTTACACACAGTTAATATTCAAAACAATTCTATGTTAAACAATTCAGTTTAGGGTAAATAAAGTTTCAATGTCAAAAAACAGTTCTATTTGAAAAAATTCATTTTAGCATAAGCACGCAGTTTAAATGTAAGTACGGTTTAATAGCCAAAAACAATTCTATTTTAGTCTATTCAGTTTAATGAAACAATTCAGTTTAGCATAAGCATGCCGTTAGTTCTATTTAACCCATAGATAGGGCCCTATCAAGTGCTACCACTCCGGGCCAGAGTGGATCTGGGAGCAATGGCAATGAAGGGGTGCTCCGTATTCCCCAAAGTCCCAGCATTACTGAGACCTCACCATCAGCCTGTTTAGTGTCATATTCAGGACAATCATTGCTGGGGTGGTCTTACCCTTCTGCAGAGGTGCAGTCAATGTATTCTACAACCCCAGCCGACTGGGCCATCATGTCAACAAGGCAACAAAATCCAGGATAGATATTTAAGCAGATAGTTTTCTTATAAGTTGAACGATGATCTTTAAAAAATAAATCCGTAACTAAATTTCCAATTTGGATATCTTCCACACCGACACTTATAGCATTAAAAGACTCCCCTATTGAAACTATTGACTTTCAAGATGTATATTTCCATTCCAAAAATAAAAAGCAAAAATAATAAAATAAATAAAGAAGGAAAGAAAAAAATTATGGAATTTTGCACAAACTTAGTGTGTAGTGTGATTTGCTGGTGATTTCTGAATGAATGAAATATGCATTTAGTCTTCGGGAGAAAAAAGGAAGAAATTCATACCGGAGTGAACAAATAGCCGAAAAACGACGTCATTGTAGCCGAAGAGCAAGAGTAATGTGGCCTCCCGATTTTTAAGGAAAGATTTAGATGTCATCAGTAGAGCTTAGCTCTGATTGGCTGTTGCAAAATTATACATAGAGCCTTTTCTGTGGTGATTTTTTTCTCCTTGTGTGGATGTGCTGGTTAGCTGCCGGGATGGGAGTTGGAGTAAGATCAATGCCAACTGGGTCATTTGGGTGAGGGGGTCTGATGTTGTAAGACCCGAAACTCCCCATGAACCCAAAGGAAACATCACTAACGACCCATCCCAATGCATCAACTAAGATTTATGATATAAACGAAAAAAAAAAAAAACCTCTAAAAGGTGACAACCATTATTAACTGGGTAGAATACTGAACTATATTTTCTATTGCTGTTGTTCTTTTCTGCAATCAGCCTACAAGATGTCAGACCTGTGTTTCTTACGTTTTCATCTTGAAGTTCGTTTTCACATATACATGACACCGCGGTTTTTGATCCGAAAGACTGACACGTCCCTAAAAACAAATTACCTGCATTGTAGAAATTTGCACTTCAGTTCAGGTCAGGGTTGAATAGATTTTGTTCGAGCGTGCATGTCTGTCCGTCAGATGGGGTCTTACTAAACCATAGATTATACCACTTCCGATACTGTCTTGGTAGATCATGTATTACAACAGGTACGATGAGGTATTAATACATTGTACATTAAAGTAGGCCAGATATCACCTTGATCGATCGTACATTAGATGAGGTCTTTACAGAACTTACATTACAGCACGTCTGATGAGGTATTAATAGAGTGTACATTATAGTAAGTTAAATGAAGGCTTGGTATACTATACATTTCAGTAGATCAAATGAGGTCTTGGTAGGCTGTATATTACAGTACGGCAGATGAGGTATTTATAGATCGTACCATACGGTAGATTCAAAGAAGTCTTTGTAGACTGTACATTTCAGTACATCAGATGAGGTATGTGTTTGGCTAGATATATTACAGTACGGCAGATGAGGTATTTATAGATCGTACAATACGGTAGGTTCAAGGAAGTCTTTGTAGACTGTACATTTCAGTACATCAGATGAGGTATGTGTTTGGCTGCATATATTACAGTACGGCAGATGAGGTATTTATAGATCGTACAATACGGTAGGTTCAAAGAAGTCTTTGTAGACCGTACATTTCAGTACATCAGATGAGGTATGTGTTTGGCTGTATATATTACAGCACGTCAGATAAGGTATTTATAGATCGTACAATACGGTAGGTTCAAAGAAGTCTTTGTAGACCGTACATTTCAGTACATCAGATGAGGTATGTGTTTGGCTGCATATATTACAGTACGGCAGATGAGGTATTTATAGATCGTACAATACGGTAGGTTCAAAGAAGTCTTTGTAGACCGTACATTTCAGTACATCAGATGAGGTTTTGGTAGGCTGTATATCACAGCACGTCAGATAAGGTATTAATAGATCGTAAATTACAGCGCTATTTACAGATTGTGCGTTAAACCACACACTTTGGTAGAACCTTTAGTTTTATAAAGCCAACTTTAGGCAAAACGAAAAAAAAAATCTTTTCAGCGTCTGAATCTGGGAATATTGAATTGACAGAAAATCACACAAAAGAGTTAATTGGTTGTTTTCATTGATTAACTTTAAAAAAAAAAGTTTTTAAAAATAATTACAAAGCGGCAGCTTCTTTTTTTAAGTTGAAATTTTAGAAAATTGAAAAGAAGCAAAAAAAAAAAAAAAAATAATAGAAACGTCAAAGTTAAAAGACAAGGCAAATATTTCAATGTGCCCGGATGAAGTTCACAGTAGAAGGAAAGTTGAACCCTTTGAACTATAAACATTAGCGGCCCATTTGGAGGTTGGTGAGAAGGTCATCTCTTTCAAGGAGGGGGAAGGCGAAAGAAGGCTGACTAACTCTACGTCGACCTTGCCATCAACATCGTTTTTAAAAGTAGCCGCTTAATATCTTGGCCTTGAGGTAAGAGGGAGCTTTTCAACATTGCTATCGTTAATTTGAGACGACAGTTGTAAAGCGGTCGATGAGGAAAAGAGGAAATATGCCAAGTCTGAATGTGTCGACCATATTGTTTTACTGTGTGGAGAGTTGTTTGATTTTCAGGAAGATTTTCTCAGAATATGCAAGGCCCCCACCACCATTGCCAGCTTTCTTGTGGATCAAATGCTGTAGATCTAGATATTCTCACAGATAATTCTACATAAAGTACACCTGGCTACAAGTGTGAAGCACCCTCTCAGGATTGACATTAGTACTATAATAATGGTCTGCGAGATTACATCATAAAACGTTACTCACTCTACTTGGATGTGCACTAATATAGGCATTTACAGAGTTTAGTTTGGCTCAAGGTAATAGATGTCGTGTACTCAGTGAGGATTGCACTCAGAACAGTAATAGTTTATAAGATTTTATTCTTAATTTCTCATCTCATGCTTGATTAATCTTGCGCGTCGATGTTGTTCGTGTATGAAAAAGCGTAAATGTTAATATGCAGTTGCTCCTCTTAATTAAATCGTAAAATAAAAAAAACAAATTGACTTTTTTTATATAGGTTATACACAAAACAACTGCACGCACACACACACACACACACATATATATATATATATATATATATATATATAAATGAATAATACGGTACAGTTGATTATTAAAACCTGTCTTTTAAAACAATAACCCAAATTAGATATCTCCCGACAGTGAGAAATACCATTTGTTACTACATATAATACACTATGCCCGTTGATCATTAGTACAAACGATTTAACATGATATCATCATCAAATCTTGCTGATAGTATGGACTTCCCAGACTCTGTCACCATCCCTTTCTATCGTTCATTGCTCTTGGTAAGTCCTCTAGAGTGCATACTGTGTCTACACAACACTGGCATGTCTTTGAGTAAGAGTCCATAAGAGAATGTTGCTTATCTTTGTCCAGCATATCTTATTCATCTTAGTAGCATGGTCAATGAGATGGGAGATAAGTGGCAATATATTTGCTGTTTTGTGGCATAGTACTTGCAGGATTTGTTCAAAACCGCATGTTGCAATCTTACAGAATTTCCATCAACGTTTTCTGCAAGTGTTTCCTTAGCGTCCATCTGGTGCATCCATTCAGTAGAACTGATACAGCCACATTTTCTAAGAAATCCCGTTTAATTTTATCGAAAAGATAAGATATGAATATGATCGCAACCTGTCAATATCTGTTTACGACTTTTCTATGTGTATGCTGACATCACTTTTATATCGATGAGATATTGCTACCGAGGTATGCGAACTGGTTTGATAATTTCAAAAGGTTAACAATTAAAGCGGAAATGCCTCTTTTTTGTTTAAAACATATGGACTCTGTTTTATTTACGTAGAAGCTAACACCTGCTTTTTTCTCTAGGTTATGTAGCAGTGATTCGTCCAATATGTGCGGGTGTGCGGAAATGCGCTCATAAATTCACATTTATTGAGATAAATATATATATATATATATATATATATATATATATATATATGAGCACAAAACCACAGTAATGTTGCATATTACACATACAGCTGGCAAAAAGCTTCGACCTCCCGGCATTTCTTTAAAAACCTCCTTGAAAGGAAGTATGTTTAAATTCTTTTAAGACAAACTTTCAATAAATATCGTATTTGCTTTTATTTTGACAAAAATAGGCACATCACAATTATATATATATTACACACACTCACACACACATATATACATATATATATATAGACACACTCACAATGAAAAAGGTGAAGGGCAGATCTTTTAATTATTCTTCAAGCACCGAAAATACCCTCTTTAAATCTTTGGATATTCTCTTCGAACTCTATCCAGTTAATCCTACATTAATTCAATAGGAACGAGGTCAGGAGGTTAAAGCGGCCAAGTCATAAGTTCCAAAATTTTGTACCTTCTTTTGGATTAGAGGTAATTTGGACAAAATTTAGAAGAGTGTCTTGGATCATTGTCTTTTTGAAAAGGTGCTTTTTTTCCAATAATGCGTAAACCAGATATTATCTTTGCAAAATGTGATGATATTGTTCTTCTTTCATAATTCCCTTGTTGTGGATCAAATATCCGGGCATCTCTCTCCCAAAACACTCCCACACCATTACAGATCCATTATCATGCTTAACTTTTAGAAACACACACATTCATTATCCAGTCATTCTTCGAGGTTTCCTTACATGTACACTCTCTTCTTACATCGAAAAGTCCAAATTTGGACTCATCTGTTCACAATATATTTTATTACAATTTCAATGTCTCATTGTCATGTTCTTTTTTTTTCTAACAGAAGTTACCTTATGAATAGAAATGTTCAACTTTGTCCTTAAGAGTATTTTTTTTATAAATAAAATTGTGATTTGCGCCCTATTCTAAATGGTTTATTATATTGGTTTTGCTATTTTGCGATAATTGCGTCAAGAATTAAAAAAATAAAAAGGAAAAAATATGGAAATACTATTGTAATGGCTTAACCTTTTCATTTTTTAAAAACAGAGATAGGTATGTTTTAACTTAGATAAGTTTTCGCTGTAAACAAAAACCAGTGATACAACATTTGCTAGTGCTGAATTACGATGAGGAAACATAACATTTAACTTCGTTGAAAATTTTTGTTAATCTCAAAAAGTCTACTCAGGGTTAATATTGAAAACAAAATGTTTCTCATAGAAAATATTCTTAATTTAGCAGAATGTGTTGTGGATAAACGAGTCCAAATTTTGAACTTTTTGTTAAAGGGAAGAATATGAGAAGGCAAGAAAAATAGAAGCTAATACACCGAAGTTACTGAAATTTAATCTTTTACTTTATAAACTGTTCATTTAAAAATGCTCATATTTGATTTAAAATAGTTATGCCCTAAATCTCTACAATATTGTGTTCTCAAATGAGGAATATAGTGTATTTTACATATGTGGACATGATTAGCTGTTAAAAAAAAATTGAATAACTCTGGTCGAATACTTTAATATACAGGGCAAATAGCTTTTAGAAAAGATTCTAATCCTTAGAAGTCTGTTTGCCCACCCTCATAGCAGTTAATAAAACAAAGCAACTCAAGTCAAATTCGAATTCCATCTCTACCTGAAAAAAAAAAAAAATGAAAAAATAAAAAATAAAAACAAAAACCTGATAGGGCCTGTATCAGATGACAGGATAAAATATACCCCAAAAATTCTTTGAATATACATCAGTCCTGGACTTTAACTAAGTTAAAACTTAAGGTAAAAAGAAGGATTTTTTTTTTACACGTACACATGGGAAGCAGCATGATGTACGTGAAGGTATTCGAATGTGCAATGCCTTACATTTCCTGAACGTGTGAGTCTTGCGGCTTAACGCTCAGGATTGTCAGTTCGATCGGGGATCTACTGCTGCTCATCTATAAGAGTGGCTTCTATAGATGAGAATAAAAACAGCCATCGAAAGATAACCATGACTCATACTCAAACCACATACATAAACCGCATCGCTCTTCGCGCGGGTAAAAAAGGGGCGAGTCTTGCTGAGGTTGGAGCCCTGGCCTCAGTGTTCAAAAAATCAGCTACAGAGCTCAACCAAAAACTACTAAAATGCAAACAAACAATACAGATAGCGACATTTAACGTTAGAACCCTAAATAGAATAGGTCAACTACCAGAGCTAACTGCATCAGCCGTAGAACATAAGATAGACATAATTTGCATACAAGAACACAGTTACACTCACACTGAGGATATCAAATATCACGAAACTGGCAATGGATGGATGCTGTTGACTGTATCGGCATGGAAAAACTCTGTCAATGCATCGGTAGGAGGGGTGGGAATGCTTATAGGACCAAGAGCGCTAAAAACACTTAATAGCATTGAGAGAATACAACCTAGGATGATGGTCGCAACGTTTAATGGCAACCCCAAAGCAACAATCATCTCCTGCTACAGCCCTACCAATGTTAGTGACGAAACCGAACTAGTCACCTTCTACGAAGAGCTATCCTCCCTAGTGCGTAGCAGTCCGAAACACAACCTGCTAGCCATTGGCGGAGATATGAATGCACAAATCGGGAAAAACAGAAACAACAAATACAGCCTACACAACACGTCAAACAGGAATGGACAACATCTAATTGATTTCATGATAGAAATAGATTAACATGCCTCAATACAAACTTTCAAAAAAGGGAGGGAAAATTATGGACCTACACATACGCGAAGAATAATACGCGTCTTTATAAACAGGAAACAGAAAAAAATAGTGCGATGAATTGCGAGGCATACTCCTCTTTCGAGGGTGTGTCCTCCGATCATCGAATAGTTACGGCCAAAGTACGTCTAAGCCTGCGAAAAAACGCCACACGAACAGCAAAAACTAAGCACTATGACTGGGCCCTACTTAACGACAGAGATATTAGAGATAAATATGCATTAGAATTAAGAAACAGATTCGAAACACTACAAGAGAAGACAGAAAAAGTTACCCCAAATGACGAATATGAAAATTTTGTTGAGGCACACCTTGAGGCGGCATCAAAGTATATCCCAACAAAACCTAGAACTAAATATAGAGTCCCTTGGGAAACGTCAGAGGTTATAGAAAAACGTGCAGTCGTGAAAACTGCCTCCAAAAGCTATTGGAAGAACCAAAAAAATACAAATGCCCGAAAACTAGAAAAGGCACAATATCAATTAGCAAGAATATATCTAAAAGAACAGGCAGAATACATACAAAATCAGATAGATAAGATTAGAGACTCGGTGGAAGATAGACAATCCAGGATAGCCTGGCAAACAATAAACGAAGTAAATAGGAGGAAGAGCACAGCCAAAGCAAAACTGAAAGCTGCAAGCCAACAAGAAAGAGTAAAACTGTGGGAACAGCATTTCAAAAATCTACTAGGAAACCCACCGAAAATAACGGATGAACCGATCACCAGAATTATCAGTAAGCAATTAGACATTAAACTAGGTCCTTTCTCCAAAGAAGGACTCGACTCGCTTCTTAAAAAAATTAAAAATAGGAAAGCTGCAAGGCTGGACGATATTCCCCCAGAAGTGTGGAAGACTAGACAATTCGACGATATACTGCTCCAGCAATGCAACGCAGTCTATAGTCAAAATAGGATAGAAAGATGGATGAAGGGATGTATCCTTCCTTTCCCAAAAAAGGCGATCTCGGATTAGCCAAGAACTACCGAGGGATAACACTTACATCCATAGCAGCCAAAATATACAATGCCCTACTACGAAACCGCATAGAACCCAAAATAGACAACATTCTTAGGAAAAACCAAAGTGGCTTCCGGAGAAATAGATCCACGACCTCACAAATATTGACCATCCGTAGAATCCTTGAAGGCGTTCGGGCAAGAAAACCTTCAGGCGACAATACTATTTGTCGACTTTACCAAGGCCTTCGATTCCATCCACAGAGGGAAAATGGAACTAATCCTACTAGCATACGGCCTACCAAAAGAAATCGTAGCAGCAATAATGATTCTCTACAGAAACACAAAAGTGAAAATACGTTCACCAGATGGAGACACGGAATACTTCGACATTGTTGCAGGAGTACTACAAGGAGACACGCTAGCCCCATACCTCTATCATCTGTCTAGACTACGTGCTTAGAACTTCGATCGACAAAATCAGAGAAAATGGCTTCGAGCTGACTAGAAAAGAAGCAAAAGGTACCCCGCAAAAACAATCACAGACGCCGACTACGCTGATGATTTGGCGTTACTGGCGAATACACCTAATCAAGCAGAGACAAGGCTACATAGTTTGGAGCGGGCCGCAGCAGGCATTGGCCTCCAAGTCAATGCACACAAAACTGAATATATGTGTTACAACCAAACGGGCAACATCACCACACTAGACAGAGCCTCTCTGAAACTAGTAGACAAATTCACCTACCTAGGAAGTAGCGTCTCATCAACCGAAAAAGACATCGACACACGACTGACGAAAGCATGGACGGCTATCGATAGGCTCTCGATCATATGGAAATCAGACCTGACCGATAAAATGAAATGCAGTTTCTTCCAGGCAGCGGTTGTATCGATGCTGCTATATGGATGCACTACATGGACGCTAACGAAACGGCTGGAGAAGAAGCTAGACGGCAACTACACAAGAATGTTGAGAGCAATATTGAACAAGCCCTGGCGACAACACCCCACGAGACACCAACTATATGGCCACTTGTCCCCCATCACGAAAACTATCCAAGTTAGACGAACCAGACACGCAGGACACTGCTGGAGAAGCAGAGACGAGCTCGTAAGTGTTGTACTCCTATGGACCCCCACATATGGCCAAGCAAAAGCAGGACGACCAGCTTGAACTTACATACAGCAGCTATGTGAAGACACAGGATGTAATCCTGAAAACCTGCCGGAGGCGACGAATGATAGGGAGAAGTGGCGAGAGATTGTCAGGGATATCCGTGCTGGCGGCACGATATGATGATGATGATGATGACTTTAAAGACGTATAAAAATATCTAATTTTCATGAGTTCTTTTAAAAAAAGAAACACAATAGAACCCAGCCTTTTTTGTCTTTAGTGTGTGGGTATATATATATATATATATATATATATATATATATATATATATATTAGTCCTATCACTGGGATAACCACATCCGTCTTCCAGCGGGTTGCTTTCTCAGTGTTTTCTGTGCCCACGTTGTAATTTTAAAGATTCACAGACAGTGATCGACCTGAATTGGTCGGAATGTCTTATGACGGATTGGGAACTTAATAGGAATGAATTGCCGAAGACTATGGCAACTCCAAGAACGAGACAACTCGCCGGTAACTAAAACAATTCCTTATTGCAATATAATTTTGAATTAGAATAGTAAAAAAGGAAAGTTTTGCACACCAGGTTGGAAAGAAAGAACACTGTGAAGAATTTAACCGGTATTTTTGGCTAATGCTAGTTAGCATGGAGTTTTTCAGTGTTAACGGTGGTCTTGGTGCGGTCCAAAGAATTTTGGAGATCTGGAACTTTGTTATTTCTTAGGTCACAGTTTTTTTCATGAGGCAAGTTTCGAGGTCTCGTCAATCTTATCGATTTTAAACAGACACAGTGCCCATATTCTATTGAAGATATTTGTTGATCCAAACATCTTATTTGTCTGTCAACGATGGACATGACTTGTGGTATTTCATTAGCCAACCAATAAGGACATTCACAATTAGGAGGGGGGATTTTTCATTCACATTTAGGAGAGGAGCAACAACAGACATGAGCCCTTACCAACGGGCTTGGCCTTTGACATTTCAGTTTCGCTGGGTGTGATTTTCCTGTGCTTAAGGGTAGCACCTGGAACTTTTGACAGCTTTGATAAACTTTAGTAAGCAGACCCAGTTACCTTTCCTTGAAGTTGAAAACTCAGCCAGAAAAAAATTAACCCCTCTCCAACATTTTGATTTCTGTAAGTTCTTAATTTTTACATAATTACTTTGGACTTAAAGAAATAAATTTTGTCGTTAACAAATTTTAAACGACAGTGTAATACCTCGTTGTGTAATATACATATAACAACCCTTCCCCGCCAAAAAACAAAAAACAGAAGATGGCAGCAGATGCCAACATCTTCATATTACATTGAGCGTGAAAACAAAAACAGTTAATAAATAATGAATATAAATTTAAATAGCATTGCTCGCGTCAGAAATGACGAAATTATTAATGTTAGGATCACCAATTCTTCTTTGTATTATAGTCGTTTCATTCATACAATCTATTTTTTTATATGCATAATGTATTTACCCAACCTCTTTGCCACTGGCAGAATGTTGCACAAAGTGAATTTTTAAACAGAGTACAGCTGGTTTGAATTCAAATTTTAACATCTAAACCAGTTGCCGTACTTAAAGAGGACAATCTACCCAGCTATTTAATCAAAGTTAGAGAAGTCTTGAAGAAGTGGATTCATACATTTACAAGGGGCATTAGTACGAAATGAAATATGAGCAACCTTGTCTAGGATTTGAAATCGACTCATCGAGTTCATCTTAATTACACCACGCGTGCCTTCATATTTGTATAATTTTAATGCACTGTTTATGAACGATTGGTTTTAATGGCATGTCAACTCGTCTAGAGCCATAGAATTACGTTGAATGTACGTTCATATTTACATTTTTTTGTTTAGCTGTTTCTTAAATCCGACTAATTTTTAATCAGCTCTATTTATCCCCTAAATGCGACTCAAACAGATATTATCACTTGAGAAAAGTTGATGTGCGTGTAATGACAATGAAAGAGCACTCCACACTCAGCAGATCTTCAGATCTGGGACCACACTACCTGATGTAGTTTAGTGTCATACCCAGACGCTCGCTTAATTGGTCGGGTAGAGGTTTTAGCTCTTTGCATGGGCTACAATCAGTGTATTCCCAGACCCACCAATAGGGCAAATACTGCTAATGATTTAATTAAAAAAACATCTAAAAGATCTAGACAAAAAGAGATTGTTATTGTTCCGGATTTAATTGAAGCAATCGAGACTGTGTAGAGATATTATATACTTCATACTCTCAGAGAAAATTATCGTATTATTCTTAATAAAACGAAAACATTAAGTTATCGATCAAATTAAACTCAGGACCCATAAAATTTCAGCAATTACCAATCAGCAACAGAGCAGCTAAAATAATTATCATTAGTTTTTTTTAAGCTTTTTCAGGTCATGCCGGGTGTTGAATGTTGTTTCTAGTAGTGTTCGATTAATCGATCTGCCTAGGCCAAAGACTAGGGAGTTGCAAATGCCACTAACTACAATGATTAACACCCCCAACACTTTTCGCTTGTCAGCAACTGTCAACTGATTGTTGCCATGACTACAATAATCTCGCTTTCATTAAGCGATCTAATTTATTTCGTATAAAAAAATAGAAATTTCAGGCTTTTATTTTTATTTTTTAATGACAGAACATTTTCGTCTAAACTCTTCTCACGGAGAATATGTGGTCATCATTTGAAAAATAAATGCATTTGTTTGTAAAACCCTTTATAAATCGATGACTAATGACGTATATTGCTTCATATCTATTCATGTAATAGTCAAGATAACCATTAAGAACGTCAATGCCTTTTTTATTATAAAAACTATGCATCTGAATCAGATTATAAATTGATTTATTTTAGCGGCATATCAACTGGTTGGGGGTTATTTCATTCTCAGTAGTTAAGGAACTGCGTACATTATACGTTTATAATTATGCATTTTTTTCTTTAGTTTGGTCAGTTTTTTTGAACACAGTTAAATCATATCAAGTATTCTGAGCTAATACAAATAATTTTCTAGTTTTATTGTTCCACATCCTTTAGTGTCTCATCAACCGAAAAAGACATCGACACACGGCAAACGAAGGCATGGACAGCTATCGATAAGCTATCGATCATATGGACATCAAACCTGCCCGATAAAATGAAACGCTGTTTCTTCCAGGCAACGGTCGTGTCGATACTGCTGTATGGATGCACCAACTGGACGCTAACAAAACGGCTCGAGAAGAAGCTAGACGGCAATTACTCAAAATTATTGAGAGCAATATTGAATAAGTCCTGGCGGCAACACCCCACGAAGCACCAACTATACGGCCACCTGCCTTCCATCACGAAAACTATCCAAGTTAGACGAACCAGACACGCAAGACACTGCTGAAGAAGCAGGGACGAGCTCATAAGCGATGTACTCCTATGGACTCCCACATATGGCCGAGCAAAAGCAGGACAACCCGCTAGAACATACATATAGTATCTATGTGAGGATACGGGATGTATCCCTGAAGACCTGCCAGAGTCGATGAACGACAGGGAAAAGTGGCGAGACGGGTCCGGGATATCTGTGCTAGCGGCACGACATGATGATGATGGTTCCACTTATTTCGCTGTAATACTAGTAATTATATGATTTTAAATTATTCTTTTTGTCTGATAATAATCATTTATTTGCAAACAGTTTTTTTA
Source organism: Sepioteuthis lessoniana (assembly GCA_963585895.1). NCBI lineage: Eukaryota > Metazoa > Mollusca > Cephalopoda > Myopsida > Loliginidae > Sepioteuthis > Sepioteuthis lessoniana. The sequence goes on from OY757916.1 coordinate 110,448,137, forward strand.
GGTTTCAAGTAACCGAAAATAAGAATCCTTAGTAAACAATTATAACTTTTTAAGTTGTTTCTTAATACAAATAAATTCACTGTTATATGGAATCAATTATTGCAATCGAATACGAATAATATCTAGACAGGTCTATTTGACCCATAGATAGGAACCTAACAGGTAATATACCACACGAGGTTAGAGTGGTAATCAAGGAATACTCCTCATTGACCAACTCTCCAAAACTGGAGCCTAATTATTTGATGTAGTTTAGTGACATGTCCTTTTTTGGTAGGATTTTACATATTTGTTAGAGAAAAAGAGTATTCTAAGCTCCACCAACAGATAATGAAACACTGCAGTTACCGGATTATATCAAACAAGAGATAAAAATCTAATTGAATGAACAGTCATTGATAATGTGATACGACATAAAAATTTATCATGTCTTATACGGCTTTCATATTACTCTGTGTGTGTGTGAGAGAGAGAAAGAGGGGGGGGAGAGAGAGAGAGAGAGAGAGAGAGAGAGAGAGAGACTTAAGAAAAAAAAAAAGGAAAAGACTGTTTGCTTATATCTTTGATGATTAGATTATCCAATTCTTAATTCTTTACTTCCAAATTATTGCACAGATCCAAACCAAACGCCATTGAATGAATTCTACTTGGGTTGAGATCAAAGCTTATTAGATCATTTAAAAGTAAAATCTTTTGGAATCTCACAGGCGCGTATAATTTAGCTACTTAACTTTTCAGTTACCACCACAGTGAGTTCGATCCAGACTGGCTGCCATCTACTTCTAGCGTTGTATTGTACTAATATATGCAGAAATATTTTTCTCGGCTGTAATGTTAACTTGTCGAACCTATAAATCTGAAAAGTTTTTAAAAAGTTACGGATGGTTTTTCTTTTTTGCTTGGTCTGGACTCTTCAGAGACGCGGGATTTTTCTGTTCGATAATGCCCTCAAATATATCGCATCATGGCATGGCATGCCGACAACTACGATTCCTATGAATCTTTCACCATCCGTCCCAATTAGCTCTCGCTCTTGATAAGTCATCTAGACGGCACCGTATGTCCAACAGAGCTGATGAATGCGTATCTAGCTGTTTGAAGTCCATGGAAGAACGTCACTTGTGAGTTTGCCTTTACTTCTCCAACTGTGCCAAGCAAGTCTTGTTCATCTTGAGAGATCGGATCGACATGGCTGATGTTTTGTAAAGTAGTTTCCAGGATTTTTGAACACAACACGCAGTATCTATGTGTTGTTCACTTCTAGCTTTTTCTTAAGGAGCTTCGTTAAAGTCAACGTGGTGCTGCTATACAGTAGTACTTACACAGTCTCAGAAGAATTTCCGTTTTATTTAATCTGAGAAGTCAGATTTCTATATGATCGATTACCAGTCAGTAGTAGTAGTAGTACATGTATTACTCATACGTATATTGGCATCAAATTCAATTGGTGAGATTTCACTACCGATGTATGCGATCATCATCATCATCATTTTGTCGTGCCATTAGCACAGATCTTCCCTGACCCTCTCTAGCCACCTCTCTATATCGTTTATCGCTTCCAGTAGGTCCTCAGGGTTAAACCCCATAGTATGTAACTGATATCAGAATACTTAAAACCGTATCATCATCATCATGCCACGTTATCAGCACGAATATTCCTGACCCTCTCTCGCCACACCTCCCTATCGTCCATTGCTTTCGGCAGATCCTCAGGGCTACATCCCGTATCGGCACAGAACTGCTGTATGTACGTACTAGCTTGTCGCCCTGCCTTTGCTCGGCCATGTGAAGGGGTCTATTGGAGTACACCCCTTATGAGCTCGTCACTGTTTCTCCAGCAGTGTCCTGCATGTCTGGTTCGTTTAACGTTGATAGTTTTCGTGAGGGGTGGTAGGTGGCCGTATAGCTGCTGCATTGTGGGGCATTGCCTCCAGGACCTGTTCAATATTGCTCGCAGCATTCTTGTGTAGTTTTCGTCAAGCTTTTTCCCTATCCGTTTCGTTAGCGTCCATATAGTGCATCCATACAGCAGTATCGACACGACCGCTGCTTGGAAAAAACTGCGTTTCCAACAGTCTACTAATTTTAGGGTCTTACTAATATAATCATTTTTACGGATAAAATAAGATAATCCTATTTACCAACCCCTCCGTTCGGGCAGGATATAACACAAGGTTAATTTTTTTTAAGCGGAGTTTAACAGGTTTGAATTCAGAGTTTTCCTTCTAGACTAGTTGCCTCACCAAGGCTGAAGAACCTAGTCTGTCCTACTATTTACCCATAGCTGGAGGGAGGATAACTGGATTCATACCTTTCCCAAGGGTATTAGTGTTATGTGAAATGTAATCAGCCTCGTCCAGGATTTGAACTCGTGTAGCCGTGTCCATTTCCTACGACGATAACCATTACAGCACGTTACATTTTAAGATAGTAAATAAATTTATTTTACGAGGATTTGTACCGACATATCTTTACTCGTCACTAAACTCAAACTACTGAATTATAGTCACTAACACAAAAGAACATAATTCATCGAAAAGAAGACTATGTGTAAATATTTAGCTATTTACTAAGCTTTGTTTAGCTGTGTTACATTGCCAGACGTATGAGGCACCCAGTGAGACCCAAACTTACTAGTAATGTTCTGCCTGTCTTGCCAACTATTATTCTACTTAAGGCGTCCTCACGGATGAATATTTAAACTTTACTGTTAGAAAGACCTTTTATATTGCTGACACAATAAATGTAGATGTTAACAATGACGATTATGAATGTGAAACAGATTTTTAAAAAATCCAGAATTTAAATATTCACGAGTTTTTTAAGAAATGGTATCTTCAATAAGTTCTTCTAAAGAAAAACAAAGAATTTTTGTAAATAACATGACATTCGGTAAGTAGCAAGTAAGTTTTATTTTCAGTAGGGGTTCCATATTGCTGGCTTTGCATTAGATTATTGTTTTAGTCATAAATAACTTCTGGTCTAAAAAAACAAAGAATTTAAAAAAAAAAGTACGACGTAATCGGACTGGTGGGGCGAGAGTGAAACGCTGGTGAACAGATACTACAGAACCCCCTCCTCGTGGTAAACACAGAAAAACGTCTGTTATAACCAATCAAAATGAAGGGACACCGTCTTATTCCTGCTGACAGCCATAGGAAATGAAGAAACGGAGTGGGAGAAGTAGCATTTGGCAGTGACCAATCGGAATGAATTACGAAAAGAAGTGGTCTGGTATGAAATTTCCACTTGAGTAAGAAAGAAAAATTGAAGAAAACCAAAAAAGGTGGCAGATTAAAAAAGAGATTCCAACTAGCTGCAGACGTAAAAACTGCTCCGAGAAAAAGCCTTGTACCAGATTATCTCTTTACCCTAATTTTCCAAAAAGCTGAAGGAAATTAACCACACGACACTTGAGAAGAATTTGCAAAGTTCGAAGTAAAAAAAAAAAAAGAAAAAGAAAAGTGCTCTGTGAACTTAGGCTAATCGTCGCATAACCCGTGGTGTCTTCGAAAAAATTACTGTTGTAATATTTACGAGATAGAACATTGAAATAGCAGCATTTATTTTTTTCTTTCAACTGTTATGATTTTATTTATAAAAAACTTTGTTGTTCATTTCAACCCAGTATTCTATCCTCTCTGGATTTCGACTTCAATTTATTTTTGTTTTATTAACGAACAGTCATCTGGCTCGTCATGTCGGCTTCTGACGAATTGGTAGATATTAGTTGAATGGATAAAAAAAATATTACAAAACGTGGGCAGGCGGCTGATTCAACTGAGATTCGATCTCTTATCTGAAAAGATCAAGCGTCAATTCATCGAGTGATTGATAAATTTACTATTTGGATTGACCAATTTGGATTTTTGCTTTTCCTTGATTTAATACTCAACTGGAGAGTGAAATATCTATGGACGCTAGACTTGGTACCACTAATTTGTGTGTTAATTGAAAGTAAACATTTTCATTAGTTCTTCCTCTGTAGTACCAGTTAATTTGCAACACCTTTACACCGTGTTCCAAATCTAAGCTACATTTAGACCAATTTTTAGGATTTCAGGTTCAAATAAACAGCTACAGCAGGAATTGGAATACACCCTACTAATGCCTGATTTTCACAGCTGGTGAATTTCAAAAATGCAATCTAGACGTGAGGACACTTTAGAAGAATGATATGCAATAAAATTGTGTTTTAAACTTGGAAAAAATGATGCCACATAAACGTATGGAATGCTTCAGACTGTTTTTCGACCATCTTGCATGAATCGAACATCAGTTTTTGAGTGGCATAAGACATTCAAGGAAGGCAGAGAGTCTGTGAGGGATGATGAGAGGTGTTGGAGGAGTAAGGAAGTCAATAGACCAGAGTTGATTAGCCAAAGGGTTAGGATTACTATGTTGAGGTTTTAAGGGATTTCAGGAAGAAATTCCTTGGGAAGAGGCCAGCACTCTTCAAATCGGGTCAGTGGCATTTCCACCAGGACAATACACCAGTCTACAGCTCCATCCTTGTCACAGACTATTTGACCAAGATGGGTATCAAGACAGTTCCTCATCCTCCCTATAGTCCAGACCTAGCTCTCTGTGACTTTTGGTTATTCCCTTAGCTCAGAGTCTGTCGTCATGAGGCAATTGAGGAGATGAAAGAGGCTGTGACGAAGGTCATTGACACGCTCACAAGAGAGGACTTCCATGGGGCCTTCCAGAAGTTGTTGTATCGGTATAACAAGTGCATTGCAGCCGGAGTAGATTACTTCAAAGGGGACAAGAGTTTCATGTGTGTACTATCAATAAAAGTGCCCATATGAAAAAAGTCTGGAAAATTATCATATGCACCTTGTATTTGTGATTCAAGTGATCTAATAACACTTGTCAACCCACGCAAACTGTCTTCCTGATAACATAGCTTTCCCAGAAATCCCTGATTGAGGGCTCTATCAAAGGTCAATATGCCAAAATATAGTTGTTGATAATGACGGTAAACAACACACATAATTGGCGATAATGAAGTTGGTTGGTTGGATGGGTTTTATGGCATATCAACCTTTGTAGGTTATTTAACACCAAATCCACTTTTTATGTTTACAGTTCTATTTCAATGAATTCAGTTTAGCATAAGCAAGCAGTTTAAAATGTAAGTACAGTTTAATTGCGAAAAACATTTCTATTTCAAGCTATTCAGTTTAGTCAAGCAGAGCTAATTCCGTTTAGTATAAGTACAGATTTTGTTTACACACAGTTAAATATCAAAACAGTTCTATATTAAACAATTCAGTTGAGTGTAAATAAAGTTTCAATGTTAAAAAAACAGTTCCATTACAAATAATTCAGTTCAGCATAAGCACGCAGTATAAATGTAAGTACGGTTTAATTGTTAAAAAAAATTCTATTTCGAGCTATTCAGTTTAGTCAAACTATTCAGTTTAGCATAAGTATGCCGTTAGTTCTATTTAACCCATATATATGGGCCTATCAGGTGCTACCACGCCGGGCCAGAGTGGACCTGGGACCAATGGAAATAAAGAGGTGCTCCGCATTCCCCAAAGCCCCAGCATTACTGGAACCTCACCATCAGATTGTTTTGTGTCATATACAGGACACTCATTGGGAATGAAGTTTAGAATCAGTCCATAGCTTTTTTGTCACTGCTTTCTTTCGAAAAAAGACAACATAATTTCCTGTTCCTAATTAGCGATGCTTCATATGTCCTTCTGTCAGACTATATTTCACGATCCATTACAGTTTATTGTCATAACCAGGACAAATTGAATAATTAACAAAAAAAAATAGGTTTAGTATTACTATATGAATGAAATATTCATCTTTATACAACTAACATTCTTCATATGCGTATATATGAGCCTCTATGATAGGAGAGGAATCATTGCCAGGTATCCTAGCAATTAGGAAAGATGGATGTTCTGATTTTTTTTTTTTTTCGTATTCAGCGATAAGAATTGCTCAAGTGGATAGGAAATCATTTTTCTGGCTGGCCAGCTATAAAGTGCTTAAGAAAAAAGGAACGTTCCTTTTTCTTTATTATTGCGATATTGAGCGGATAAATGCCGAGACAAGCATTTGACGTTTGATATCATCTCGAAAGACAAGTTAGGTTAGATAAATATCTTTTTCTGGTTCGAGCGATAGGAAATAATTCTGTTCAATGCAGGCTTTCCGTGGACGTTGTTACTTTTCTGTTAGGGTCTTAACTATAAACAGCCCGGAAGTAAAAGAAAGAGGTGATTCCAAAAAAAAAAAAAAAAAAAAAAAAAAAGGCCTTTTCCGGAGTGAGCAAGCGGTGACATGACTGTAAGGGGAAAGTTTCCGGTCCAGGTTCTAATATATTCAGCGCTGTTTTTGGCTTGCTCTTAAATTCAATGACGCAGTTACGTTCAACGAATATAAGGAGTTGAGCCAGGCTAACAACTGAAGTTCATGGCATTTTAGCGGGTGTAGAACTATCCGTCGTCCGTTGGGCTAACTTTTTAGAATAATCTTTTCGTCAGCAAACCTCGAGAAAATGAAGCTATCTGAGGGGAATCAAGTGTCAGAGATTTTTTGGGAAAAGTATTAGGTCTGGTCCAAGCTGTAACCCGTGAATAGCGTGGACACAAAAGATTGATTCTTTTGATTTCTTTTACACAGATCACAATGCACTGGTGAATTTTTCTTTTGACATATTGTCTTCATGAAATGATCAGTGCTTTCATCTTCGACTAACACCGAAAAGCTATTCTCTTTTTAAGAAAAAAACACACAAAATATCAACAGCAACGTAATGGAAATCAGTTAGAACTCCAGTGAAGATTCAGATGTATATGTAAGCGTAATCCTGTAGAGATTACATATCATTGCGATATTTTATTAGAACAATACACTAACCTAATGTAATTTTCTCTAAATTAGATCAGGTTTGTGTACTGTTCTAATAAAGCAAATTTCATTTCAAATGAAGGATAATTTTGTGGGGTTTTCATTTCTGTTAAATGCCATTTTTTTATCAACTCATCATCAAGTAGCCGTACATCAGCTTTTTATGGGGTGCTGCTTCCAGGATTTCTTCAAAACAACACGTAGTATTCTAATGTAGTTCCCATCTAGCTTTTTCAACATAGGTTTTGTTAGAGTTCAGAGGGGGTGCATTAATACAGAAGTACCGACACGATCATAGCTTTGGAGAAATATCTTTTTATTTCATCAGAGGGATCAAATTTCTTTATGAATGGCAACCTGCTAAAAGCGGTCCACGCCTTCTCGATGCGTATATTGGCATTGCTTTCTGTATATTCGTGTATGAACTGCCCTACTAATTTCAGAGTCTTGCCTCTTAAGTGGAAATATCCCCTTTTTTATCTGCATTTACGTAGAGACCAATACCTCTTCCAGATTGTTCCAGGCTATGCAGCAGGGATTTTGCTTGGGAAGGTGGATTTTCAAGAAGTGGTTGATCATCTGCGTAGTCTGCACTTATCAGTTTCTGCAGTATATCTTCTGCTTTTTGTCTTTTTTTAGATATTTCTTTTATCTGATCAACTGACGCCCGTATAACGTAATCTGAACAAAGTATAAATAACTATGGTTCTAATCTTTATCCTTGCAAGACTTCAGTGACAATATCGAAGAAATCAGTGTTTTTATCAGATGAGCGAATAGTTGCTTTCATGATTTTGTGAAGCATCATTTCAGCTCGTAGAATTTCTTTGGGGAGATCATATGCTTGTAATATTTACTTAATCTTTTCTCTCTGTATGCAGAAATCTAAGAACAACAGTATTTAATATGGAGATGAACATTAAATGCTAATTAGACTCCTTCACTCCTTCCTACCAGAATCAACTTCGTTTATGAATAATTTAGTTTTTCTCCTTAAGATACGACTCCTTTTAATTTTAAAAATCTCGTTTTTGAAAAACTGAGAAACAATAGCAAAAGAGAAAGTCTCTAAGAAAAAGTCAAAAAGAGTAATTGCATTGTTGACTATATATCCATATTTCTATTTTCAGGATTGAGGAGGGACCTTAAATTTAATCTGAAATATGCTGAAGAAACAAAACTAAAAAAAATCATTCTTTAGATCCTATCTTTGTCCGCATGGGGAACATTCGTTAGTTCAAAGCTTGATCCTAAGCCATACTTTCACCATTTAAATTGCTATGGGATTTTGAGGGTCAGATTTAAAAAAATCAAGTGCACCTTATATGCAATGAAATGACGTGTCGTTTTGTTTAGGTAAGGTAACAAACTGAACCCAATATTTGGAAATGTTCGCTTGTTAGGCGCAACGTAAGAAAACAACAGAAAAAAAGCAAACGGTTGATTTTACTCTCCTTGCAAAAATTAATCAATAAACCAATCAAATGACGATGAAAATAAGTCTTTAATATTCAGAGGTTTCCGAATAAAAGTCGTTAGATTATATTGAAATACATTGAAAATCATTAAATATTTTGAAAATCACCAAAGTACATTAAATTTAAACTGTAAAATATGAAAAATTGTTTCATTCTTAAACCACATTTTGAAAGAATTTCCTTTATTATTTGTTGATTTGTTTTTATGATAACTTTTTCCCATTATTTTATGACACTGATCTCAGAATAAAGAATTTTTTGGTGAGACTTGAACTTGGAATATTTTAAGAGTTCGTCTTTCTTACTTAATTTATTTGGCGAGTATAAAATAGCTCATGCAAAACGGATTCCAGATTTTAAAAAATCGCAAATTGTACTAAATTTTTTCTCTTGCAAAAACTTCATGAATTTTGATTAGTTTTATGTTAATTGAAAATTATATTTTTAATAAATGTTTCAACTGTGTGTTCGGAAGTTTACTATTAACTGTTTATACTTTCTTCAACCAATCTAAGTTGTCACTGTATAACACATAATGGTTCATTTAAAAACAGAACTTTATAGAATAAGAAAGAAGGTTGTTTTTTAAGAAAAATCAGCAAAAGTTGATCAGAAGCGCAGCAATAGCATATATCGACATTGTCGGCGAGGCTTAGAAAATGCTGACAGTATTTCCGGCAGACGGATAATACCCCCACAAAAGGGTTGTCCTAGGTATGACATTAAAATTAAGTTGTTGATGAGGCTCTGGTTAGTGCGAGTACCCTTTCAGTGACATTACTTCCAGGCCCAATTCAACCAGAAGTCATAGTACCTGGTTGAGAATCATCTAAACCTGTTTCAACATTACTCGTATTGGATTTGAATGCTTTTTACTATATAACTGTAAATTAATTGTATTAAGTGTAGCTAAAATTGTTAAGGGTTGTTATTAGTTACTTGAAACTAAATTACTGTATTCAAACAAATAAGTATTATTTAATAGAAATCATCACTTACAGCCATATAATTATTAGTATTAAATAGGAATACTTGAAACCATACAACTGTGTGCCTATTATTTGTATTAGATAGGAATAAGTGGTGTACTCTTATGGACCCCCACACATGGCCATGCAAAAGCAGGACGACCAGCACGAAGATACATTCAGCAACTATGTGGGGATACGGAATGTTGTCCAGAAGACCTGCCTGAGGCGATGAACGATAGGGAAAAGTGGCGAGAGAGGGTCAGGGATATCAGTGATGATGATGATGATGAGATAGGAATCATCATCATCATCATATCGTGCTGGCAGCACGGATATCCCTGACCCTCTTTCGCCACTCCTCCCTATCGTTCATCGCCCTAGGTAGGTCTTCAGGACAACAACCTGTATCCTCACATAGCTGCTGAATGTACGTTCGTGCTGGTCGTCCTGCTTTTGCGCGGCCGTGTGTGGGGATCCATAAGAGTACATCTCTTATGAGTTCATCTCTGCTTCTCCAGCAATGTCCTGCATGTCTGGTTCGTCTAACTTGAATAGTTTTCGTGATAGGGGGCAGGTGGCCATACAGTTGGTGTCTTGTTGGGTGTTGCCGCCAGGACTTGTTGAGGATTGCACGCAGCATTCTTGTGTAATTGCCATCTAGTTTCTTCTCCAGCCGTTTTGTTAGCGTCCATGTAGTGCATCCATATAGCAGTATCGATGTGACCGCTGCCTGGAAGAAACTGCGTTTCATTTTATCGGTTAGGTCTGATTTCCATATAGTCGATAGCCTATTGATAGCTGTCCATGCTTTCGTTAACCTCGTTTCGATGTCCTTTTCGGTTGATTCGACGCTGCTTCCTAGGTACGTGAATTTGTCTACTAGTTTAAGAGGGGTTCCTTCTAGAGTGGAGATGTCCCCCGTTTGGTTATAGCACATATATTCCGTTTTATGTGCATTAACATGGAGGCCTATGCTTGCTGCTGTTCGTTCCAAACTATGCAGAAGTGTTTCGGCTTGGTCAGGTGTATTTGCCAGTATCGCTATGTCATCGGCGTAGTCGGCGTCGGTAATTGTTGTTGCGGGGTATCTTCTGCTTCTTTTCTTCGTCAGTTCGAAGCCATTCTCTTTGATTTTGTCAATCGATGTTCTAAGTACGTAGTCTAGACAAATGATAAAGAGATACGGAGCCAGCGTGTCTCCTTGTAGTACTCCTGCTACTATGTCGAAGTATTCTGTGTCTCCATCTGGTGATCGTACTTTTACTTTAGTGTTTCTATAGAGAATCGTTATTGCCGCTACGGTTTCTTTAGGTATGCCGTACGCTAGTAGGATTTGTTCCGTCTTTCCTCTGTGAATGGAGTCGAAAGCCTTGGTAAAGTCGACAAATATTAATGTCGCTTGTAGGTTCTTTGCCCGTACACCTTCAAGGATTCTGCGGATGGTTAATATTTGTGAGGTCGTAGATCTATTTCTTCGGAAGCCATTTTGGTTTTTTCTAAGTATGTTGTCGATTTTGGGTTCTATTCTGTTTCGTAGTAGGGCATTGTAGATTTTGGCAGCTATGGATGTAAGTGTTATGCCTCGGTAGTTTTTGGCTAATCCGAGATCCCCCTTTTTAGGGAAGGGGAGTATGCATCCCTTCGTCCATCTATCTATCGGATTTTGATTGTATACTGCGTTGCAGTGTCGGAGCAGTATGTCGTCGAATTGTCTCCTTGACTGGTTGCAATTACAAGGTCCATCCTACAATATTCTCACATATATGTGGTGCATTCAGTAAGCTTCCAGACTTTTTTTTTGTACAGGCATTTAAAATTGACGTAGACTCTTGAAATATTCAGTATGTTATTCATATTTACCAACACCTCCGCTTGGGCAGGATATGACACAAGGTCAATTTTTAAGCGGGGTTTAACTGGTTTGAATTCAGAGTTTTCCTTCTCCTTGACTAGTTGCCTCACCAAGGCTAAAGAACCTAGTCTGCCCTACTATCTACCCATAGCTGGAGGAAGAATAATTAGATTCATACCTTTCCCAAGGGTATTAGTGCTCTGTGAAATGCAATCAGTCTCGTCCAGGATTTGAACTCGTGTCGCCGTGTCCATTTCCAACGACGATAACCATTACACCAGTATGTTATTGCTATATATCTTATGGGATGTCTGACCAATTTTTAGGATTTCATGTTCAAATATACAGTTACAGCAGGAATTGTAATACACCCTACTAATGCCTGATTTTCACAGCTGGTGAATTTCAAAAATGCAATCTGGACGTGAGGAAGAACGATATGCAATAAAATTGTGTTTTAAACTTGGAAAAAATGATGCCACATAAACGTATGGAATGCTTCAGACTGCTTTTCGACCATCTTGCATGAATCGAACATCAGTTTTTGGGTAGCATAAGAGATTCAAGGAAGGCAGGGAGTCAGTGAGGGATGATGAGAGGTGTTGGAGGAGTAAGGAAGTCAATAGATCAGAGTTGATTAGCCAAAGGGTTAGGGTTAGGGTTACTATGTTGAGGTTTTAAGGCATTTCAGGAAGAGATTCCTTGGGAAGAGGCCAGCACTCCAGAAATCGGGTCAGTAGCATTTCCACCAGGACAATGTACCAGTCTACAACTCCATCCTTGTCACAGACTATTTGACCAAGATGGGCATCAAGACAGTTCGTCGTTGTCCCTATAGTCCAGACCTAGCTCCCTGTGACTTTTGGTTATTCCCTAAGCTCAGAGTCCTTCTTTATGAGACAATTGAGTAGAAGAAAGAGGCTGTGACGAAGGTCACTGACACGCTCACACAAGAGGACTTCCAGAAGTTGTTGGAACGGTACAAGTGCATTGCAGTCGGGGGAGATTACTTCGAAAGGGACTAGAGTTTCAAGTGTGCACTATCAATAAAAGTGCCCATACGAAAACAGTCTGGAAACTTATTTTATGATCCTCGTATATGAATAATAGGTAATATTTGTTTTGTAACTTTTCTCAAGAGTATTATCGCAATGTAAAATGCAGACAACCTTGTCTCGGATTTGAACTCTGATCGACAACTCCATTTCCAACGATGATAACCGTTACACCAAGCAAGCCCAGTAGTATTAGTAGTAGTGATAGCATTAATTGTTCCATTCCTTTCCGTCAGATAAGTTATTCTAACCACCTGAGTTAACTAAGATATGAAATTCAAAGAGAGTCTTCCTCGACGTATCAGCAAAATAGACACAATTAACTTAAAGAAGAAAAAAATAGTAAAAGCTTCCTTTTAGCTGTCTAGAAATATTCAACTTGTAATTTATACACGAATATAAATGGCGAAAATAATAAGGACCCCCTCCCCGAAAGGAAATGTTCACTTCAAAATCAAATACTGTAAATATATCGCTGTCAAACTGTGAATATAAGAAAAACGAAACCACCGTTTATTTTGAAGTACAGCCAATTTAAGATTGTGAAATGATCACGAATTTGATTGCACACGCGTGAATTGGTGAATGAACGCCTCTGACTAGTTGGATCGTCCTGGATCGCGTATTATTATTATTATTATTATTATTATATTACATAAGCTGTTCAAGTGTTAATTACCTGCAAAATGCCATTCTCAAGGAACTGGTGTCTGGCACACTTCCATGGAATCTCTCCAAGTTTCTAATGATAAGATATTCTTGGAAGAATCGCTGTTAATCCCATATTAACTACCGCTTCATTTGTTACGACCATCAAGTTTACTCCCCCCCTTCTATCACATAAAATCTTTAACATTTCCATCTTAATGTCTCATGACATTAACCCAGGAAGAATTGCTTCTTCTTAAGCTGTCGGAATTACGAAGGAAAATAACTATTTTCTTGTTCATGTTCATTTTTTGAGATATTTTTTATTTGTTGTTTTTCTTTAAACTTTATTTAATCGGTATATTTGTCCGACATCGTTTTCGATAAGTCACAATATACAAGATAAGACAAATCACAGAACCCTGTCGGTAAGGCTAGGAATATTCTGGCTGTATCCTGTGCAGGGAGGTGAGACCCTTTCCCCAAAATGGGTTTCTTGAGTATGACAAGAAACTGAATCTGGGGATGATGCACCAGTTCTAGAGCTCTGGGTAGAGAGGAATACTCCTTTATTGCCATTACTCCGCGGCCCACTCTGACCCGGAGTGGTAGGACCTGTTAGAGTCCTATAGATCTGTTTCAATTTCTTTGTATTATATAGAAGTACTTGATAGTACATGATTGAAAGTAAATTATTTGTATTAAGAATAGTTACTTGAAATTATAATTGTTTACTAAAGATTATTATTTACTTGAATCATTTGACTGTGCAAACAAATTAATATTGGAGGGAAATAGTCACTTGAAACTATAAAATTGTGTATAGTTTATTAATATTTGATAGGAAAACTTGAAACCGTACGTCTGGGCGCAAATTATTTGTAGGAATACTTCATTGCCTTAACATTCCAGATCCACTCTAACCTGGAGTGGTTATACCAGTCATAGTTTCATGTATGCGTCACATTTGACAGTTAAAAAGTTATTCGTATTATATATGAATACCTGGTATATTATAACCGTGTGCATAGAATTTAAAAACCAACAAAATATATAAATATAGAAGTACAATGTACGCAGTTTCCTCCTAACATCTCGATAGAAACTATCCCAAGACGGGTTGAAATATAGTTAAAGTCAATCGCAATGAACACTTTTGAAAATACAGATAGTCATCAATTTACGATGTCTCAAAGGCACGACTGAAAATAAGTAATTAAAAAAAAGATGATAATGTATGTCATGAAGCGGACAAAACAAAACATTGCTGTTCCTAGCTAAAAAAATTAAAGAGATGAACGAAGATCATACAACCGTACTAAAATTAAAGAGATTATAAAATACAATGTACTGTAATTTGGAAGAGGCTCTTTGTGTTTTATTCCGAGCTAAAAGCCTTCGGAAAAATGTGAATAAATCTCTTCTTTCAGCTAAGGACAAATAATAGAGTGGACTGGGTTCTTTAGATTTGGTAGGGTAACTAGTGTAGGAGAAGGAAAACTAAATTCAAACCAGTAGTATTCCGCTGGATTTCGTCCTTATGTACCATCCTGTTCATAGCGTGTAAGTTGGGTAAATATCTGCCGCAACGTAGCTGGATGATATAAAATATTAAAAATTATGATAAAATGATGATAAAATATTCGAACAACAGGATAAAATTGATAATATTGATAGAATTAAATTTGAAAAAAAGAGTATCGCAGAAGTTGGTACATAAAAGAAGTAATCCAAATAAGACTGTGTTGAGTACAGGGGCCTGTTCATAATATATATTCAGCCTTTATATGATATATATTCAGCCTTTATATATTATATATTTAGCCTGTGTATATTATATATTCAGCCTGTACATGTAATAATATATACTCAGCCTGAATCTATAGTAGATATTTATTCAGCTTGTATATATTATAAATATTTGTACAATCTGTAGATATTATAAATATAAGGTAAATGAATATTTACCGCAAAATGACTTAAGCCTATATTGACCATCGACCGGTTGATCGGAGCTTAATACAGACGTAATCGACAATTAGACAAATCGACTGACTGATTGATTTTGTAATTGCATGTCAACTCGTATAGGCTTAATTTATGCTACGAGGTTCGGAAATCTTGTTCATCGTACGGTTATATTTTTTGTCAATTGTTGCTTCAGAGTTTATTGCTCAAAATTTCATGGGATCAGGTATTCCTAATATACATAATTTGCAAACAATTATAGGATTTAAAGTATACTAATTTAATACTATTAATTTATATACAAATATGGTTTCAATTAACTTGATGATACGGCTGAAAAGTTCATAGGCTGACCGAGATACTCTCAAGGAATGTGAACAAATGAGGAATATTTTTGTTCCTTTTGCGGTCAGCATATCCCAACAATCGGCTTTGCAGTGACTGAATCCCATTGGTCAAAAAGGTCTTCAACAGCAAATATGGCCTCATAATATAAACTTTTAGCCACCCTCGTATTTCCATTTAACAATAATAATTTGGTGGCAATGTTATATAGTTTCTCGTAACTCATAATATTAATCCTTATCACACTATAATAGCTTAAAAAAACTATTCTTTGTACAAATGATTTAAATTTATATGGTATTAAATATATTTACACGATACTACTAATTTTAACCGGATCTCTTTGGGGCCCTAACGAGTACTACCATTCGGGTCAGTGAAGCTGAGAATAATGGCAGTGAAGAGGTACTTCATACTTCAGAACTGGAGCCTCACCATCAGATATAGTTTAGTGTCATGCCTATATATAGGTTATCATTATTTCAAATCAATTCAGAAATACGCTAATATATTGATATTTTTCACGGGTGTTTATTTAATCTTTTTATGTTGTTTTTTTACCCCCGTTTTTTGATAGTTACGCAAGTTCGGCCCTTAGAAACAAAAGAATAAGAAATCAGCGAAATTTGATACGCCATCCATTATCTCGAAGAGCCTGCCTTTCCGTAGTTACAACATTAATGATTATATTCCGAAGGCTAAATCTTCCTTATATCCGTTTTCTAACGTTTACCGATTGTTGAATGACATTCTAAGATATGCAATAAAAAAAGCAACAGAAAGAAATACTAGGGAATAATTGATAATTATTTACGGTGCTTCATCGATGAAGTTTGTAGCCTATTACATGAAATACGACTACGTGTTAAGAAATATAAACGCTACGATAAGACTGATAAAACAAATATGAATAATAGCAATGTTTGATCTTTAAATGATATTGTGTTATTGTCTAAATTTATATTGTGACAATAACCTTTTTTTTTTGTTTGTCAGAAATTCCACTAGAATAAATACTGCATTTCTGTAACCTGGCGAGGATCAAAATGTCATTTCACGATAGATAAAAGTGAATCATCAGTATATAATTACATTAAGAAAAAGAGTCATATTTATATATTTCTCTTATTTTGTTTGATCTGGTTTTATGGCATATCAAACATTCTAAGTTATTTAATTCTGGATTCGGTTTATACATATATAGTTGATACATATAATGGGTAAACATAAGTCAAAGTTTATCATCATCAAGTGGCACAGCCCCCCCCCTACGGATCTCCCTGACCCTCTCTCTCTCTCGCCACCCATCTCTCTCGTCCATCGCTCCCGG
Source organism: Sepioteuthis lessoniana (assembly GCA_963585895.1). Lineage (NCBI taxonomy): Eukaryota > Metazoa > Mollusca > Cephalopoda > Myopsida > Loliginidae > Sepioteuthis > Sepioteuthis lessoniana. Next base: position 110,464,660 of record OY757916.1, read on the forward strand.
GAGGGTCTTCCAGGCTACATCCTGTGTCGGCACAGAGCTGTTGTAGATTGGTTCTTGCTAATCGTCCTGCTTTTGCTCGTCCATATGAAGGAGTCCACAAGAGTATATCGCTTATGAGTTCGTCCTTACTTCTCCAGCAGTGTCCCGCATGTCTGGCTCGTTTAACTTTGATAGTTTTCGTGATGGGTGGTAGGTGGCAGTACAGCTGCTGTTTTTTGGGGTGTTGCTTCAATGACTTGTCCAATACAGCTCGCATCATTATTGTGTAATTGTTAAGCTTTTTCTTCATACATTTAGTTAGCGTCAATGTTAGCAGTATGAACACAACTGCCGCTTAAAAAAATTGCGTTTAATTTCATCAGTCAGGTCTGACTTCCATATGACCGATAGCCTATCGATAGCTTCCAACTATTGCTCTGTGTCACTAACAAATCATTTAAATATCAGTCATTTGTTTATACACAGTTAAATCATCAAACAGTTCTATTTTAAACAATTCAATTAAGCATAAGTCATTTGTTTGCGCTCAGTTTAAATGTCAAACAGCTCTATTTGGCCCATAGATAAGAATGTATCAAGTGCTACAACTCCGGGATAGAGTGGGTCTGGGAGTGATGGCAATGAAGGCGTACTCTGCATTACCCAAAGCTCTAGGATTACTGGAGCCTTACGATCAGATTGTTTAATGTCATATCCAGGGCACTGATTGGGTGTGTGGTGGGTCGTACCTCTCTGCAGAAATGCAGTCGATATATTCTACCACCCCAGCCGACGTGGGTATCTTATTTTGTGTGTGTTTCTGTGTGTGTGTTTGAGAAAGAATTCATTGTTTTAATAAGAAATATTCTAAATCTTTTACCTTTATATTTTACATCTTTTTTTTTGTTCTTTTTAAGATAACCACGGGATTTTCACAAGAACAAACGCAAGATTCTGATATTTGGCAGAAGTGCAGATCCGTAAGTATGTATAATATATGTGTGAGTAGACGCTCTGTGTGTGTGAGTGTGTACACGCTGAACATTCTTTTTATAAAATGTTAATTTTCTTCTCAACCTGCGATAACAATCTTTTTAATTGTTTTCAGAGTATTATAATACAATCAATACGGATATTGTTAGATAGTATTGATTAATTGCATTTATACTGTTTGGTTATTCTAATGACAAATCTATCCTTTTGGGTTCTTAAACCTCAAATCCTCTTTTTACAAACACACACTTATGTATAAAAATTATAAATATGATTTTTAAGCGAATAGTTAGTCGGTAACATTATTTTAAAACGAGCCAAAATTCCTTTTTTGCACTCGGTAAAATGGTTTCAAGTATTCTTAACTAACACTAAACATTCTATTTAATATGAATCATTTGTGTGTACACAGTTGAAACGGTAGGTATTGCTAACACTAAGTAAAGTTTGCGACCGTAGTCGAGGGTGACCCGAAGGCTCCTTTTCAATAGCTACTACACCGAGGAGTAGGGGAGAGCGCAACTCCTTTCCCAGGATTGATCCACTTTACCCTTGATGCTGGCATCAAGTACCATTTTTTAAGTCTTCGGTATGACTTGACCTGGGATTGAACCCCAGTGTCCCGGACCAATGGTGAACACTACTTATTAGACCAATGATTTAAGGCATTGCTATTAATCCATTGTTTGCTAATAGTTAAATGTCTCCAATTATTTTCATTTAATACCAATAGTTCTATTTGCACACAGTTGAATGGTTTTAATTATTGCTATTCAACATAGATAATTCTATTTGATATTAATAATGATTCCTTGAAAAATGTTGACATTTATTTCTATTTGATCCATAGATGGAATCCTAACAGACAATACCACGCCAGGTTTGAGTGGACCCGGGAAACTTCCAAACTGGAGCTTCACCATCAGATATAGTTTAATGTGGAGGCGCCCGTGGTGTAATGGTTATCGTCGTAGGAAATGGACACGGCGACACGAGTTCAAATCCTGGACGAGACTGATTGCATTTCACAGAGCACTAATGCCCTTGAGAAAGGTATGAATCCAATTATTCTCCCTCCAGCTATGGGTAAATAGTAGGGCAGACTATGTTCTTTAGCCTTGGTGAGGCAACTAGTCTAGGTGAAGGAAAACTCTGAATTCAATCCTGTTAAACTCTGCTTAAAAAATTGACCTTGTGTCATATCCTGCCCGAGCGGAGGGGTCGGTAAATATGGATACAGTTTAATGTCATACCCAGGACACTAAATAAATTGAAATATTGCTATCTGACGCTAATAATTCGAATCAACATTATTTTTTCGTTTGTACACAGTTAAATTGCTATCTAACACTAATAATTCTATTTTAATTATTTGGTTAAATGGTTCCATGTATAGTAAATGATTAAATTGTTCTATGGAACCCTAATAGGTAGTACCGCATTGGGTCAAAGTGGACTTTATAGTAACGACAATGAAAGATACTGTTTATTGTAATGTGCAAGACACGCACATTTTTGATGGCGGAGGTTGCTTACTTCTCTGAAAGAGATAAAGCCAGCGTATTTTCACAACGGTTGATAGAACATGGCCATTGAATGGGTATCGTCATGATAATTTGCAATAATTGCAATGAAGTGGTATTTCATATTTCCAAAACTACAGGACCAAAGCTTTATCTTCAGAAGTAGTTTAGTATCGGACCCAGTACACTAATTATATTTGAACAATAAATGGTATCCTAACTGGTACTAGCACTCCAGCTCAAAGGGGATCTGGAAGTAATGGCTATGAAGAGGTACTCGTAATTCCCCAAACTCCCAAACTGGAGTCTCAACATCAGATAGTTAGTGTCATATCAAGGACAATCGTTGTGGGTGGGGGGTAGTCACTTCTGCAGAGATGGAGTTGTCATATTCTACAGTCCCAGTCGACAAGGCAATGTATTTAAACTGTGTTGAAACTATGTAACCAAAATCATGAATATGAAATAGCCTAAACTATATATATATATATATATATATATATATATATATAGGATTTATACCAATTCTATGATTCCGACAGTGTGTAAAAGACCTAGATGGTAAAATTAGTAGAATAAAAAGAATATTAAACAAATTGATATCTGGGAAAAATCTATAAAAAAGTAAAAGCTAAAATCATTCCTAGTGTTTGAAAATAATCAACCAATACCAATGCCAAGTCAAGAGAAAAAAAAACACTGACAGAATAACCTAAGCTAAACGAAAGAGTCCTCTCAATGCACTAAGTCCAACTACATACAGTGTCAGGAGTAATCTACCTAGGTATCACTGAACCTCCGGATCATCAGGATAAATTCTGACTGTTGGTAGTCGTGTATATATATATATATATATATTTCTCCAAACAAAAGCTTTCGAAGTAAAAAAAACGACCAATGCTTTTATGGTAGAGCAAGTATAAAGTAAAAAAAAAATGTCCTCATGAGATATGCCATAACAATTAGGAGTTATATGTAATATAATAAACCCAATGCAAATAAGAATTTTTCTTTTTGATCAAAAGTGCTCTATGCTATTATTGAAGATTAGATATAAAAACCTTAAAAATTATTATAATTACAAGTACTTCAAGTCTGTTATATGAGTTTTTTGTGGTACGCTCAACGCTCGGTCGACAATCTATTTTTCTTTTTTTTCTGTCTCTTTCTCATATATATATATATATATATATACATATATATATATATATATATATATATATATATATATAGAACATTTCCTTCTTGATTATGTTAAAAACTTTTCAGTACACTTATTATATATTCTTCTATTGGATTTATATGCAATTACTGATTTCAATTGTATTGTTTCGTAAGTATTTATAGTTATTTATTAAGTTTGGCATCGAGCTTCAGGTTACCAGTAGAACCTGCTGTGACTTAATTGTCATCAATTTAATTATTAAGGGGATAAAACTTTTGGTTGTTGGTGTAAACAGTATATGTATTAATAATTATGTTTAAATAGTCTTTATTATACTATATTTGTTTTAGTAAAGAATATATTTTAAAACATTAGAAATTTTACATTAATAGGCAAAATCATATCGATGCAAAATGAAATAAAAAGTTAAACTATGATACATTGTAATCCTTGAATAACATTAAAGATTATAATGATTCTTTTGATCAGAAATTAAATCAGACAGTCGGCTAAACATTTTTAAGAACAATTAACAAATCAAATAGAAATACGAAGAAAGCAGAAAAAGCCAGTCTGCTATGAAATATGAAAGAAAACACTCGTAGTTTCGACGTAAACATAATTATTGAAATATTTATCAAAGTAATAAAAATGCCGGCGTTTTGTTTTTAGAAACTTTATGAAAATATTTTGAATATTTCTATTTATCTTCTCATTCGGGTCAGTTTGAATGTTTATTCTCCAAAGCGAAAATAAAACGAATCGAAATTGCGTCAAATAAAAAAAACTAAATAAATAAACATGGCGGAAGAGTGTTAGTTGTCAGCAAACAGTGAGTCTAAACAATAAGAGTCGTTGCATAATTGGATGAAGGAATGAAAGACGGAATACAGGCTGAGCAAATAGAAGAAATTAATAAAGTAAACCTACTCATTCGAATCAGAAGTGAAAAGGCAACAAAAGAAAAAACAAAACAAAACAAAACAGACTGTGTTATTTCAATTTATTATCATCAAACTAAAACAAAATATTTTAGCAGATGTGAATGAAAGAAAAAGGATGAGACGGAAGAAAAAAGTTTCAAATTTATTCATAATTCTATTTTGTGTTTGATTCAAACTGGTTCTTAAGATGTAGTTTTATTTGAACTTAATTTTTAAAAATTGCGCTATTTTAAGACCTGCTGGAAGCGATGGTTAATAGGGGCGAATAGCAAGAGAGAGTTCGGGAAATCCATGCTAACAGCACGAGCTGATAAAGACGATTGTTGTTAATTGCTACTTTTTAAATACAGCATCATCATAGAGATGTATGCATTTGTCCAATCCCTCCACCATGAGCACGATGTAACACAAGGACAGTTTTTCAGTTGTGTGAAGTTGGTTTGGATTCAGATTTTTCCTTTTCTTAGACTCAGCACCTTATCAAGGCTAAAGATTTCAGTCTGCCCTACAATTTACCCCAAATTGGGGGACGGTGTGGAAGATTCCTGCATTTCTTTAGTGCATTAACGAGAAAAGAAATGCAAACTGCATCTTCCAGGATTTGAACTCAAGATCACAGATGGCATTTCCCACGACGATGACCGTAAGGTTTAGTGCGCCTCCATTATGTAAACAAAACAGTAATCCGAAAGGAAAAAAAGAAAATTTCTTTAAATACGAATAATTATCCCAACTTTTAATAAAACCAAATTTTCATCCCTTATTTTTAATAAGGATATCTTGCAGCAGCTATGTAAGAGGGATACGTACTGCCTTCATTTTAGATATCCAGCTTGAAAAACTTCCAATTAATCTAATTAGTAATTTTCAAGTAAACTTGAATAATTATTTCTATAAGGTATTTCTTTTTTTTTTTAAATTTTAATGTTCAAATTCCGTACATAGGACACCTTAAGAAAAAAACTAAATGTGAACTATAAGATATTTCGTGCTGTTTTGAACAAAATCCTGGAAGCAGCACCCCACAAAATAGCTGCTTTATGGTCATTCACGTCCCATCCAAGTAAGATAAGTACGACATGCTGTGCACTGCTGAGAAGGAAGGAATAATTTATAATTGACGTTTTACAAGAGAATCCCCCAAAATGGACCTAACAGTGTTGGCTGACCAGCATAAACTTACATTTGTAAGCTCTATGCCGACACTGAGTACTGTCTAGATGACTTACCAAAAGTGATGGCCCAGAGAGAAAGACAGATTTAACTGAATCGGTGTTTCAGCAAAGCATTAATCATGATCATTTGTTTTGTAACAGAATGGTTTAGGTTTCCCACTTATCATTGTTTCGTATTAGAGATTACCTTTCTCTGTACAGGGTTTGGTACTGTGCCCACGTTCAGACATACTCTAGCGGTCTTGGAACGTTTACTTAATGGATTTTTCATTTGTTCAATGACTACTCTCACAGCACGAAAAACGAAAATATTAGGTTATTTCAAATTATAATAATTAATATCAACTGAAAGAAATAGCGTATATACTCGTGTATTGAACAACTTTTAAGATAATCTTTTTTACCTAGAAATAAGGGTTCGTTCATTTCATGAGATATCTTTTCGAAATGTCGAAGCTTACCATATTTCTAGGCCTACTTTTGCCATAACATCGACCCAAGGTATCTGCCGTATAGCCTCTACCTAGATAAAGGCAATTAGTTAAGATAATAACATTTTTACTTAACTAACACTTGTGCATGTTATGTGAACAAATATTTAAAAAAAAGTTATGTAAAAACTTCATTCTCTTTACGAAAAGAGCCATTGTTTATAAAAAAAGATAAAAGAGAGGAAACAGTACCTTCCGAGCGTACTCAATCAATAACATACGTACTTATATAATCAATATTATTGTGTATGAGTGGTAGGGTTTCAGTACGTTTGAAAAATCCAAGAAAACACGGTAGGCCACATCAAGGGTTAGACTACATTGATTATCTACAGCATTGCTTGGATTCTGATTGTATTACGGTGGTTTTTAAAATTGATTATTTTCTTTTTATGTCATTGGATGCTGAAGATATATTTTTGCAGGCAAGCATAGCCAAAAATTAAGGGTTGTTCATTATACACAATGGTATGATAATAAAATCTTTTTACAGCTAAAAATTAGGAGTCTTTATATCTGGAGTATATAGGTAAATAAAACGATGATTATTGCTTTAGTTAACATCTAATGTAATATAATGGCGGCGGGATTTCGTTTTATGCCTTTGGGTTTAGTTAGGCTGAGAACTTTTCGGCTCAGTGCATGGGTTACTTAGGTGCAACATTAACACAGGTATTCATGCGCACGCAGGCGGAGCGGACGTGTCACTCAGAGATGTTACAAAAGCCCGAGATGGGAAACAGGGCTAACAAGTGCGAATGACGTCACGTACCGGAAGCGCGCGGAGGATTTTGGGAATTTTGAAGAAAGTCAGTTGAGTTGAGAACTGGACACCGAACGAGAAGGGTTCACTTTCGCTTGCTCGCGGAGGCCTTTGTGGCGGGTGCTGCACGAGATGGGGGAGCAGATGAAAAAGCCAGAATAGAAAGAATGTGTATCTCTCTCCTTATGTCGAAGAACCTTTAAACTCAAAGGTAATAAAAAGTTTCGTACCTGAACTGAGAAGTCGTTACGTGTTTTTCAAATTTCGAGATTCCTATGTTCTATCTTTATGGACATTCGATGTACATTTCACAAATAGCCATATCATGCCTATGGTACACTAACGTCAATATTTGCAATGTCACATTGTATTCAATTGTATAAATTTAATTATCAAATGTATGTATTTAACGAAGTCTACCTGTGATATAACAAGGTTACATAAATAGTCAGCATTACATATAACCTTATTTATTTTTATTCGAAATTAATTTTCATTCCTTTCTTCCTGTTGGATGTTTTGAGTGCATTGCTCATTAGCTAGGATCATTATCTGAATGATATTCTATAATTCATTTTTTGATTCCGGTCTGTTACTCTTAGACAATTCTCCTTGACCATCAAATAAACCAATAACGAGCAAATGAACTAGACGGGTAATTTGTTTATTGCTTTGAAGTCTTCTATTGAGCCAGCCATACATTTTGGGCTACAAAATTACGGTGCAACACTAGGCCACAGCCTCTTTACAAAGAAATGTTGGAAATTTCTCATTTTTTAAAAAATTCAGTCTTTCCTCGATCAGTTACCCTCCCTAGGTCTAGGAGCCTAGTCTACCCTACATTTTTGCCTATTGCTTCAAGAGGTGTCATACTGGGATAGAAAGAAAGATGACTCAGACGAATTCCTTTCTCAACAGAAAAAAACCCCATGAAAATTGCCTTGCTAGAATTTGAACTTGGTTCGGACGAGGAATAAAAAGTAATCTTCGTGTTTAAAACTTACCAAATCCTTTCCTTCTTTCTCTGAAGGACTATTTAATAGCATTATATTTTATACAGGATTTCCACATTTATCTAAAAATACTTAGGGGAAGAAAAGAACGCTCACTGTTATAGGTTCATGTAGCAATAAAATATTTTATTGATTTGACAAAAAAAGTCATCTTATTAAAAATGTATTGAATGAAGTAACCGTAAAATCTTTAAAAAAAATTCATCTCGGCAGTTAAAAAATCGTTTTTTTTTTTTTAATTGATTTTTTTCCTATTTCATTCTGCAGGATCAAACGGATCAGTTTAAATGAAAAAGAAGTTTCCTTTTTTTTTTTTTTTTTTTTTTTTTTTTAGGTTGGTGAATATTAGTTACAGACGTACAAGTGAAATCAACTCTACAGAGATGCCCGTGGATGCTGTGGAGTTTTTCCTAAGTTGGAGAGCTTTCATCGTTTTCAAGATCGACGAAACAACCTGTCTCAATTTTCTTTCCACTCAACGTTTATATATATATATATAAAGTAATGTGACAAAATGGTTATCCTCCGACAAGTGGACTGTGACTGCGTTTACATGGAGGCCTATGCCACCTACTGTTCGATCGAGACTATGTTCCAGGGTTTCAACCGGGGTTGGTGTATTTGCTAGAAGCGCTATATCATCGGCGTAGTCTGCATCCGTAATTGTTTGTGCGGGGTATCTTTTGCTTCTTTCCTTTGGCACCTTGAAACTGATTTCTTTCATTAAATCTATAAACTTCAAAGCACGTACTCTAGGCAGATGATGAACAGGTATGGGGCTAATGTGTCTCCTTGTAGCACTCCTACAACAATGTCGAAATAGTCTGTTTCCATCCGGTGAGCGGACTTTTACTTGCGTGTTTTTATTTAGTATCATTATGGCTGCGACGGTTTCTTTGGGGAGAGTGTTGGCGAGAAGTATTTGCTCCATCTTCCCTTTGTGTATGGAGTTAAATGCCTTGGAGAAGTCGACGAATAATAGTGTTGCCTCAAGGTTTTTTGGATGTACCCTTTCTAGAATTCGACGGGTTTTCAGAATTTGTGATGTCGCGGATCGATTTTTCCCAGAGCCATTTTGGTTTTTCTCATGTATTTTTTTCAATTTAGGGTTCTAAGCGGTTGCGTAGAAGAGCATTACAAAGCAACTGCAAGAAGATAATATATATCGTCATCCACAGACAGACTGTTTCGCTGTATTACAACTCTTCAGACACGTAGGACGCTTCAAGCTGGGATTGAAACTCACCCAAATTTACGTTAGACTTAGTATCATACCTCTCATCTATCAGTCGACATACGTCATCTCGGGAATTATAAGGCATTCGCTTGTTTACATTTTGCCTTACCAGATACCAGAGTGCTCAATTCATACGAAGAGCTATATATATATATATGTATATATATTATTATATATATATATAATTATATATATAATATAATATATATATATATAATGTGTGTGTGTGTGTTGGGGGGACGTTTTATCGTGAATTGCTTTTTTTTCTAAAAGAAAAAAAAGGGAATAAATTACAGATGTTGTGTGGCTTCCTCGGGTTCAGAAATCTTTCTCACTGAAATCCCTGTTGGCTTTCGTCGTTGTCACAAAAAAAGATCAATATGTACACAAGAGACGATGTGAGAACATCAAAGTCATTTTTCCTTATACAAATATCGACGTAAATATGTCCTTTCTACGATGTTTATTTGAAATGATAACTTCTATTTTCAGTGGCTTGAGTGTGGGAATCTCGTTAATGACTGTATTAAAAAGAGCGGAATTTGAATATATAAACAGACATTAATAAGAATACATTTGCTGATTCATTTTTTAAAAATAGAAACTTTATGAATGACAGCTCACAAATATGTTTAAAGCATTAAGAATACAACCAGTTTATAATACCAGCTGTTTCGAAACAGAGAAATTAACTTAAGCTAAAAAAATATATATAACATCAACAAAAACACAAAAAAAAAACTCAGGCATTTTGGGATATACACTGGTAGACAAAAGAACTGAGCTTGTGTTTTATTTTTATTTTTCTATTTTTGGGAGGGCTACTATTTCCAATTATCTCTTGACTAAATAAAAAATTGAAATTTTAAATGAAATTGTTTCTCTTTTCTGCAGACGAGTTGGCAGGGGTTTTTGAATTCGCCGATTGCATCTTTAAAGTAAGACGCCTCAACAAGTGTTATAGATATGACACTAAACCATCTGATGGTCGGAAGCTTTGAGGAATGTAATATACCTCTTTATTGCCATTACTCCCATATCCACTCTGAACGCAAGTGGTTGTAATTGTTAGGTTCGTAACTAGGGCTCAAATAGAATTATTTAACCATTTACTACACTTGAAGCTATTTATGTGCAAACAAATGATTAATGCAAAATGAAATTATTTGTAGTTAATCGAAAAACTTGAAATAATATGTGTGCATATTAGAGTATAAGTGTTTGATAGAAATACTTGAAACCATTTAGAATTATTAGCGTGAGCTATACTTAACCTTTTAATTAACCTTAGTTTTAGATAGGTATACTTAAAACCATTTAACTGTGCAAAGGTATAAGGTCTAGTTTTAAAATGATGTTACCAAAAAACTATTAGCTTAAAAATCATATATATATATATATATATATATATATATTGTCATCTTCAGACAGACTATTTCGTTGTATCACAATATTTCAGAGTAATTAAACCCGCAAGATGCTTCAAGCCGAGATCGAAACCCAGCTGACTTTACGTCAATTGGATATCTTAACACAGAGCCTTGGACATTCTCTGCGCAAGCGAAGGAATTCTTTTGCCAACCTTTTTTTACATATACGTCATATATAAAAGCATGATTTGGCATTAGATAACCCGCTAGAGTTGGTATACCATAAAACACAACTAAAAAGAAACCCTTATATCTTTATAACCAAACAGTAATCAATTACCTACGATTTAAATTGAAAATGTTTCCGAAGAAATGCTCTCAATGACAAAATAAAAAAAATATTGGAATGAGACTGAATGGGATGCTATATAAACAAATGCTTGATATTCTAAATAATGAAAACGTAAATATATCCTTGTCCACTGTGAAATGAATTCGTTCATGTTTCGCAAAAAAAACGGTTCAAACTCAAGAAAACTAGGTCTTAGTCATCCAAATTCCACCACGAATAGAGATTACAACAAATAAAATTTACCGCTTTCAGAGACAGAATGAAAACCCTGCAACCTGGTCTACAAAGTTCAAAGCTTTTGATGGGAAGATTAGCTCGTATATGAATCACAAGAAAGCTCAAATGAAATAGAATTATGTTAAAAACAGGTGTAAAGAAGCTTTTGACATCAAAAAAGAATGTTAAGGATAAATTGCATTTTGCAGCAGAAGATTGTAATTTTGATACGATGTAGTTTGAAAGTATATGGTCTGATGAGTTCGACTTTTTACTTTATAGTAGTGCTCTGGAACGTTGTCAGAAAATATTGATTGAAAAATTATTGTCAGAATGTCTAAAAACAACGCGTAAAAAGGGTAACGGTTGAATAATGGTATGGTGTGCCTTTTTGTTTTCTGTAATTGAACTAATTAAATGGGATAAGTGTATTTATACAAATGAATACATTTATATTATTGAAAAAGATCACTATAAATTACTGACGGCATATCGAGCAGATATCATTTTTCAACGTTACCTCTCATACTGCTAAATTGACAAAAAAAGTGGTTTTCTGAAAACTCATTACAAATGATGTTCTGACCGAGACAAAGTCCAGATTTAAATCAAAAGTATTCGAAACGAGAGTTGTCTGGTAAGATGTTTTTAAAAGAAGAAAGCAATTAAAAAGAAGTGGGGAAATTTCTTGTGAACAATGTAAGAAACTGACAGAGAACATGTGTAGAAGAATCGCTTTGTTAAGCACACTGTTTAGAGGGCTTCAAAAGAACGATAGCCGATAGAGGCGAATGTACACACGCCTTGTTGATAACGAACAAAGCAATTCAGATAAAAAAAAATTACCTAATATGTCTATGTATTAAATGTCATATTTTGTATTTTTATTACTGATGTTAAATCTTCAATAAAATTATAAATATGACCCAGGTTTATTTTTGTTCACAAGTGTAGGTCCCTGCGTACGAAAATAGTACATTTAAATGTTTTCTTCTGTATTCACTAAATCGAAATGATTTTGGCAAAAGTGTTTAGGAAAATATTTTATACAATAAAACATTTCTCACGATTTATTGTGATATACATGGATAGAATAAACTTTAGATTAGTATTAGTTTTGTTAGGTATAAGGAAAGTGAATAATTGATAGACTTTAACGGATTGTCAAACCTTCTAGGGTTATTTTATGACTCGAAGTCAGAGAATCGTGAACATTTACATTCATATTAACGTTTGGATGAAGTTGCTTTTTTAAGAGAGCTTTTTTTTTTGCACACGGTCTAATACACAGATTTACAGATAATTTTTAACCATCTATTTGACCCTTGAATTGAAACCTAACAGGTACTACTATTCCAATGGACCTGGGAGTAATGAGTATTGAACTAATAGATAATAACTTACAACAGTTGCAATGAGCTTCAAGACTAATTTGTTAAACATCACTCCACTCCCTAGAGAACTTTTATCGCATTTTTTTCTAAAAATAGAAAAACATCTGACTCGTCACATTACAAATAAATGAAACCTTGGCTTGTTGACAGAGTATAGTTAATCCCTATGAGAATTGAGACTAATCTATGCGCGTTAAAATAAATGATCTAAATAATGTAGATCTTGAGTAGAGTCTGATTCAATTTTGAAAGCCTCATTGAAGAAAGTCCAGTGGGGGAGTGAGCCTTATCGAGTAAACAAGAGAGAGAGAGAGAGAGAGAGAGAGAGAGAGAGAGAGAGAGAGAGAGAGAGAGAGAGAGAGAGAGAGAGAGAGAGATATAACCCAAGTTTATTTCGCGATAAAAAAAACGTCATTCAATCCTCCTCTTCCCCAGAACGTGCTGGTAAAATGGATTCCCTTGACTCTTTCGCTATCCATCGCTAATGATCATCGCTCTTGGAAAGTCATCTAGACGGCACCCAGTATCGGCACAGATTTGATGCATGTAAGTTTTTGCTGACCGGTCAACACTCCAGGGGTGCCCATCCTGTATTGTTTGTTTTACTTGGATGATTTATGAGATGGGTGGTGGTAAACAGCCGTGCAGCAATTGTTTTGTAAGGTACTGCTTCCAAGATTTGTTCAGAACAGCAACCATCATCTTTGTATTGTTCTCATCAAACTTCTTTTCCTGGTGCTTCATTAAGGTCCAACCATACATTAGTACTGACATGACTACAACTTGAAAGAATTTTCATGTCGTTTAATATGTAATTACAAACCGACCAAATAAACTAAGAAATTGTTAACCGCTAACTCAGATATATTTCTTTTCTCACCATATTACATTTTCCTGGAGCGTCACTGGTACGACACTAAGCAGCGTCTGGTGGTGAGGTTCTATTAACGGAGCTCTGTGGAATAGAGAATCACATCTTCAATATCATTACTCTCTGGTCTATTATTACGAGGAGTAGATGTGTCTGTTAGGGTCTTATTTATTGATAGCTGAATGAAATTTTGGAGGCGCACTTCATTGTTGGAAGTGGCAACAGCAACCAGAGTTCAAATCCTGGACGAGCTTGTTTGCATTTAACTTTTGCGATAATATGTCTTGGAAAGGCATGAAACTATTTCTTCTCTTTCAGATATGGGTAAATAGTCGGGTAGACTAGTTTCTTTGGCCTAAGTTGGTAACCAGCGCAGCGAAAGAAAATTCTGAAATCTCTCCAGCTGTATTCCGTAGCAGATTGGTAGGGAAAATGCACACTTTAAGCCATAATAGTTTGAAAATTATTAAATAGAAAGAAGTTACTTAAAAAATCATGTCATAGCTTGCAAAACAAACTGATTCCGGTACCCAACTACAAGCAATAATCATATTTACCAACCTCTCCGCTCGGGCAGGATGTGACACAAGGTCATTTTTTAAGCGAAGTTTAACAGGTTTGAATTCAGAGTTTTCCTTCTCCTAGACTAGTTGCCTAACCAAAGCTGAAGAGCCTAGTCTGCCCTACTATTTACCCATAGCTGGAGGGAGAATAATTTGATTCATACCTTTCCCAAGTGCTATGTGAAATGCAATTAGTCTCGTCCAGGATTTGAACACGTGTCGCCGTGTCCATTTCCTAGGACGGTAACCATTACACCACAGGCACCTCCTACAAGCCATAATAGTTTGAAAATTATTAAATAGAAAGAAGTTACTTAAAAAATCCTGTCATAGCTTGCAAAACAAACTGATTCCGGTACCCAACTACAAGTCCATACTTTTTATTTTTTTTCGTCTTATTGATTCCCAGACGTTTTCGTTAGAGTCCAAATAGCACAACAACACAGTAGTACTGATAAGGCTTCGAAGAATTTCCGGTTCATTTTATCAAAGTGATCAGATTTTCATTTGATCGATAACCAGCCAATGCTTTACCTATGCGGATGTTGACATCGCTTTAGGTAGATGAGATTTTGCTACCAAGCTATATTAACTGGTCTACTAATTTTAGAGGGTTGATATATTGATCTATGTAATAGTTTTCAGGTAAGATGAAGACAGGCATAATTGGTTTTGCTATATATATTTAACTTAAAATCAGTAAACGGATCGATTAATCTGTCATTTTTTTAAGCCAATAATTTGGTTTGGTTCGTTTTGGTTATATGGCAAATCAACCATTGTAGGTTATTTAATGCCAAATTCATTTTTATGCATATAAAAAATTCTCTTTCAAACAATTCAGTTTAGCATAAGTACACAGTTTCAATGTCAAAAACAGTTCTATTTAAAACAATCCATTTTAGCATAAGTACAGTTAAGTTCTATTTGATCCATAGATAGGATCCTATCAGGTGCTACCACTCCGGTCCTGAGTAGACCTGAGAAAAAAATGGCAATGAAGGGGTACTCTGCATTTCCCAAAGCACCAGCATTACTGGAACCTCACCATTAGATTGTTTAGTGTCATAAGCAGGACACTCATTGGTGGGGGTTTTACCCCTCTGCAAAGAAACAGTTGGTGTATTCTACAGCTCTAGCCAACTGGGTAAGTCAAACAAATAGACTAAAAATTTCTATCAGATTAGACTCAATATTATTGGAACAGTATTTCATACTATGATTAGTGAACAAGTATCAGTTTGATATAAATCTGAGTTTAACTTGAAATTATTGACACACTGTTGGAAGAACTTACAATAGGCTGACTGCTTACCCTGCAAAGGGATAAGACCTCATCCCCCCAAAAAGAGGGTGTCCTGGATATGACTTTAAACTGATTCTGGTAATGAGGCTGCAGTTCTAGAGATCCTGTCAATATGGAGTGCCTCTTCATTGACAATATTCTGGCCTAGAGAGATAGTATCTGTTAGGGTCCTATCTATGGGTCAAATATAGCATGTGGCATGAAGCATCAGTCTCAACGTTAGCTCAGAATAAAAAAAAAGAGTTTCTGGTTTTAAACAAGATGGTGCCTTCTCCTTATTTTGTGACAAAACTGAAATAAGTTGTACATTTCACATACCTTAGCAGCAATATCTTATTTACTACAAGTGATATCAATATACGTCTATCGAAAACATGGAATGTTATTTACTGATTATTGATCATTTGGAAATCTGATCTCTCGGATAATATATAACAAGAGGGTTCTTTCAAGCTGCAGCTGCATAAGTACTACTGTATGGTTGAACCACGTGAACACTAAAGGCTGGCAGAAAAAGCAAAATTTATAATATACAAGAATGCTGCGTGCTGTTTTGAACAAACCCAAGAAGGACTACTCCACAAAACAGCAGTTTTACAGCCATCTGCCACCCATCTCGCGAACAATCTATGTAAAACAAATAAAAAATGCTGAGCACTGTTGAAGCAGCTTGGACTCACTCATGAGTAACTTTCTTATGTGGACTCCCACACACGGACACACGAGTGTTGGCTGACCAGTGAAGACTTGCATCAGCACTGTGCGGACACTGGATAGATTTTAGAAGACCTAAGATAAAGATAGATGTCCGATAGGGATAAATAGCAAGAAAGAATTCAGAGAAATGTTCCTTTTAGGACGACTTAATCATGATGAGATCTGTTTAAAACTTATTTGTCTTCATGAGGACCTTATGCAAAAAAAGAGAAAAATTTTGAATAAAATCTAAAGAACAAACTACACAAAAGAGTGTAAATATGAACGTAGAATGAACACGATTCCCTAACTCCCTTGCATAAATAATCCGAGATGCATTGTCATACTTCTAAAATCACTCAATCAATTAATTGAATCAAATGATTCTATTTTTTCTTTATCGATGATTTGTTATTTTCTAAATGTCTTTACTTGTTCAAATTTCTTCTCATACCATAACGATAAGTATTCACTTCTAGTCATTCCAGTTTTAGCGTATACACAGTTACAGCAGTATCGCTACAGTGAACTGTTCAACCTTTTAATACATTGCTACTATTGCCAATCAGTTTCGCTTGCTTGATTATTTCTACTGCTTTCATTTTATAAGTATATATCGAAGATTATATATATATATATATATATCTCGAAGACTGTTCATCGCAGTCATTTCTAATACGAATGAATACATCTAACACAGATATTATTATCGCTTGCAAAATTATTATTCATTTTTACTGCTAAATATATCTTTCTATCCCTTTTGTATATAATAAATTTAATGAGGATGGTTGCTTTTCCGTAAAGCAAGAATACGCACAAATGTATATCGAAAAGCAAAAAAAAAATTATGTTCGCAAACCGTATAAGAAACCACGAAGAATTCAGATTCTAAGATTGACTTTTCATATTTTTCCTGCTCGTTCTAATTATGTATCCCAATTAAAATTCCTCTAGTTATCGATTCTGACTGATTGATATTTATTTTATTGGTTCGATAACATTGTAGCCATTTTGTAGTCGTATATATAATTGGTACGTAACTGAGAAGACGTAAGAAAAAGTTTTTTTTCAATATGAAATCGGCGTCTACCAAAGTAAAATAATTGCTAATCATTTTCTAAACATTGTTTTTTTTTATTTTATTTTAATCGATGCTGTTTTTTGTGTTTTAGTTTTGCTTTTTTTTTCCAAATCAAAATTAATATATTCTGATGAATTTTTGCATTTCATATCTAGCAAAGTGATCGATTGATTTTTGACTTTTTGATGTCACCTTACGATTATTTTATTTTATAACTGTCATGTCTTTGAAAATTTTAATTAAATCTATCGATTTGAAATTGTTTGCTTAAAGCGCAAATATTACTTCATATTCCAATTAATTAAAAATATTGAGAGTGGTAACTATGAAGAAAAAATAACTACATTGGCAAGACAGACTGATAGGTAGTTGATAAACTGCTAAATAGGTTATTCTATGATCATATATGATTGATAAATATATTTCAAATAAAATTCTTGTCATATTCTATTTTTAATTATTCCTTTTTATGTTTAACTTACCCTGCCATGACACGAAACAAGAGGAAATAGACAGAAATGTGGTGTTTTACCAGTATTCAAAAAACTTGGCTATTGATGGATAGATCTTAACGGCGTGTCAACCAGTCTAAGGTTATTTTATGTCTAGAGGTTAGTGAATCGCATTGATATTATATTGATATTTCCATATTCCGTGTTGTTTCTTAAGAGATTTTGAACTCAGTAAAATAATACCAAATCTTCCTATCAAATACAAATTAATAGTAAATAGATCAATTTGACCCACAGATGGGACCCTAATAGGTACTATCACTCTGGGTCAGAGTGGGTCTGAGAATGATGGTTATGAATGGGTATATTAATGTCTTCCTGTTTATATATATATATATATAACAACCCCTTAGCTCGGGCAAGATATGACACAAGGTCAATGATTTTTAGCGGAGTTTAACAGGTTTGAATTCAGAGTTTTCCTTCTCCTAGACTAGTTGCCTCGCCAAGGCTGAAGAACCTAGTTTGCGCTACTATTTACCCATAGCTGGAGGGAGAATAATTGGATTCATACCTCTCCCAAGGGTATTAGTGCTATGTGAAATGCAATCAGTCTCGTCGAGGATTTGAACTCGTGTCGCCGTGTCCATTTCCAACGACGATAACCATTACACCACGGGCACTTCCTGTTTATATATAAAGTTTGCTATTCTCAATGTTCTGCAAACCTCGTTTACGGATGATGGTAAAAAATATAGTGGAGAGAAAAAACAACTTCTTACTTCAGGCAAACTGTCCATTGTATAAAAATGCGCACAGATATTCGATTTTCTCAATTGTCTTCCTGCATATGTTTGGGTTATGGGCTTCGTGGAGGTTAACGTCTTGACTGTCTGTTATAGATGTCAGTCTTTTAGTGAGAAGCCCTTTTGACTATTCCAACTTAACTGCTAAGCTATACAACGGCTGCTGTCCAAACAGATCTCTATCCTCTCTGAGTGCCAAACTTAGTAAATACGCACATATATCATTGAACAAATAGATATTCATCCTCAACAAGCAATGTGCACTCATCTTTTTTTATCGACAGTACGAACACACTGATGGAAACACACAATTAATTTAGTAATAGACTGCACTTTTTATTATCTATTAGAATTACTTATAGTAATTTAGAACTTGCTAAATCAAAGGAAAATTTACTGTTAGTTTATAGCGAATAAAATACAATGGAAAATATGGAATTCATTAAAAAAATTGAAAAAAAAAAAATTACAAAAGTAAAAATGGAATTAAAGAAAATTTGAATCTGAAAATTGAGCCCCTTATACTGCGTTCTAATTCATAAATCCTAATTTGAATTCAATTCGAAAAAAAAAAACAACAACAAACAAACAAACAAAAAAAAAACAGTAATAACAAAACAAACAAAAAACAGCCTATCAGATGTATTGGAAATCACTCCCCTACATCATCTCACTTTAGATTCTCTGTGCTTCTCTTCTAGGATGTAACGGCCCTTTTAAGTACCTGATTTTGTGACCTCTGGTTCAGAACCATTGCTTGTACTACAACTGTAATGATTTTATGAAGCTTAGGTTTTCTGGTGACCAGGAAAAGTAACAGAAAAACGGTTATAATTAGGTTCAATCGTTGGGGTTTTTCATCTGGATGTTTATCTCATGCGGTTAAAAAGATGAAGATTCGGTGCTCCTAACTTTACGGACACAAAGTCAGGATTTATTTTTGCAGCGTATTTATATAGCAAACCAAACCCATTAATAAATAATGTTTGGAATTTTCAATAGCTAATATGCTAAAGAAATGCCCTTGGGTCCCATTAATATTCAGCAGGCATAGCTATAACCGTCTTTGAGATATACACTGATAGACCATCGGATAAAAAGATATTTGGGGCATTATGTAATATATATCAGCCACTGAGCAGATCAAAGCAGGTTTGATCATTAATATAAATTGGCGAATTGTTAGCTCGACAGATTTTAAGAGACCGAGATAGCAAAGCCATTGAATATCAACAGACTGGAGTAATCAGCTCCTTATGTAGACTAAGTATTTCCAAACAGTGGTTGATTGGAATTTCCGACCGCATCAGTGGATGAAGAGAAATAAGTCAAGACGGTAAACTGATGTTAATATTTTTTCTTGCAGCCTGACCTATTTCTTCAGCTTTTTTTTTTAAGTGGGTACTTTGGCTGTCGATTGCATGACGCTATCTACAATGACAACCCGTTGCATATATATGTTCTTCATTTGCAGGACATCTGAAAGAGAAACCCCCCTTCGTCCAAGCAATCTTACCTTGCTATTCTTATTCAATTAGAAACACTCTTTCTCTGTCTGTCTCGGTTTATGTCTCGAAAAAGCAACGTCCTACGTTTAACATATAAAGAAAGTATAGATGTAGGTTACGACTGACATGTTGCCAGAAGCAAACAGGGAACAGGAAAAAAAAATGCAGATAAACAATCAAGACGATGGTATTGTTTTCCATTTATCGTGATCATGTTTTTGTCTTGCTAAACAAAAGGAACAGTAAATAAATCAGAAGTGCCGAAGATGAACCAAAATCGTTCGATTCTTCGATTTATTTTCGTTTTACCATAATCATTTTTTCTTTTATAATTTAGAGCTAATTTTCGTTTGTATCGTAAATAAAGGCATCTAGAATTACTCTGCTAGTTACAAAAAATTCAATAAGAAATAATTACATACATCGTATATGCAAACGAGTTTTTAATGGCATGTCAACCCGTTTAGGGTTATTTCATGCTCAGAGGTTAGAGCAACGTGTTAATTGTGCATTATACTAATCTATCAAATTTTTAGGGCGCCCCTTGCGAGTTATGTTTGGCGAACTAGGTTGGCAATTCAATTCCTTTTGGATACCCAAATACTTCTGGCTTTAGACTAATTTAAGCTAAACTATCAAATTTTGGGGTGCCCCCTAAAAAGCAATGATGTCTACCAGACCATTGTGAGTTCGATTCTCACAGGGTACCTAGTACTTATGGATTTAGACTAAATTAAGCAACGTTATTAACTTTTTGGTTCATTTTGTGAAGTAAGTTTATCAGATTAAGCAAGGAAACTATAATTAGTGAGTTCGATTCTTACTGGGTCAACCATACTTCTAGATATCATCATCCTCATCATCAAGTCATGTTGATTGCATGAAGTTCTTTAGACCTTCTTGTATGCATCGTCCATCTCTCCTGTTAGGTCTTCTAGACAGCATCCAGTGTCCGCACAAAGCTCATGTCTTTGATAGTTGGATAACACTGGTGGGTCCATGTGTGAGAATCCATGTGAGAAAGTCGCTTTTGAGTTCTTCCTCACTTCTCTAGCAGTGTCTAGCAGGTCTTGTTCGTCTTACTTGTATGGTTTGTGAGATGGGTGGTATGTGGCCCTGCAGCTGCTGTTTTGTGCGGTACTACGTCTAAAATTTGTTTTAAACAGATCGAAGCATTCTTGTGTTGTTCCCATCTAGCTTTACCTCGATGCGTTTGCAGTTAGATTACTGGTGGTGCATCAATATAGTAGTACCGACACAGCCGCAGCTCGAGAGAAATCCCGTTTTATTTTATCACAGAGATCAGATTTCTATGAGATAGGTAACTAGTCAAAGGCAGTTCATGTCTTCCCTATGCGTATGTTGACATCACTTTCAGTAGATAAGATATTGCTACCGAGGTAGGAAACAGTGTAATTAAAAGAGTATAGATAAAGAAATCGACATTTAAGGAACGATTGTTTAATGAAAGAGAATTATTTTTGACGGTCTTCACTTTTTAAATTGATCTTTGCTGATATTTTGAAATTCTAGTATTTATTCTAAAAATCTTTCCTTACTATCGAAGTAAAATTTAGTCTTAAAAAAAACTGTAAAATTGTAAGCTATTAAGAGAGAACTGTGAAATTTTTGTGAGATTTTGAATTAGTCTTAATAGCTAAAATTGAAAGGGGGGTAAAAAATCTCTCAACCCTCCCCAGTTACTAGTGTAAGAAATTTGATAAAGTAATTAGTTCCAATCCCCAAAATTATAAATAAAATGTAGAAACACAGGTGGTATACTCTCAGCTCCTTGGTTTAGTTTAGTTTCATTTCTTTGTTTAATGGCATATCAACCTTTGTAGGTTATTTAATAATAAAGCCACACTACTACAAGAACATTAGTCTGACTGGTTTTGTTGGATTTTATGGCATATCAATCATTGTAGACAATTTAATGCCAAATTCTGTTTATACATATATACCGGATTTATATGACTTGTTAACACATTACTAAGAAAATATTTTCAAACAAACCTGAGCCGTTTATTGCACTCAGTTAAAGGGTTTATAGCGTTTATATAACACTAACAATTCAACATCAGTCATTTATACACACACACACACGCACATATATATATATATATATATATATATATATATATAATTCTGTACGTGAGTTTCAGTGTATTTTTAAATTGAAATTAATTATACAATTGATAGCCGTTGACATTGAGGATTCACTGGATATTCCTATTCCCCTTGATTTATTAACTTATAGTCTACTCCTTTGACTATTTCCCTCGGATTATATATATATATATATATATATATATATATATATATATATCATCTTGTCGTGTCATCAGTGCGGATATCCCTGAACCTCTCTCGCCACTCCTCCCTATCGTTCATTGCTTCTGGTAGGTCCTAAGGGCTACATTCTGTATCTTCACAGAGCTGCTGTATGTAGGTTCGAGCTGGTCGCCCTGCCTTTGCTCGTCCATTTGAAAGGGTCCACGGGAGTACATCACTTATGAGCTCGTCCCTACTTCTCCAGCAGTGTCCCGCATGTCTGGTTCGTCTAATTTTGATAGTTTTTGGGATGGGTGGTAGGTGGCCGTATAGATGCTGCTTTGTTGGGTGTTGCCTCCAGGACTTGTTCAATGTTGCTTGCAGCAGTCTTGTGTTGTTTCCGTCTAGCTTTTCCCCATCCGTTGTAGTAAAAAAAAAAAATATTTGCCCAGTCGGTTGGGGCTGGAGAATACACCGACTGCTTCTCTGCAGAGAAATTAGCACCCTCCTATCGAATGTCCTGAATAGGAGATTATTTGTAAGTGAATTCCTTTGCAAACTATCCATATTTACCAACCCCTCCGCTCGGGCAGGATATGACACAAGGTTATTTTTTAAGCGGAGTTTAACAGGTTTGAATTCAGACTTTTCCTTCTCCTAGACTAGTTGCCCCACCAAGGCTGAAAAATCCAGTCTGCCCTACTATTTACCAATAGCTGGAGGGAGAATAATTGGATTCATAACTTTCCCAAGGGTATTAGTGATATGTGAAATGCAATCAGTCTCGTCCAGGATTTGAACTCGTGTGGCCGTGTCCATTTCCTACGACGATAACCATTACACCACGGGCACCTCTTTTGCACACTATCAAAATCATTGTTTCTACACAGATAAATGGTTTTAGTTATTGCTAGCAAAGACTTAAGAGTTTATTCAGCATCATTCAATTGTTTTCACGCAGTGAAATGGTTCAAAGTATTGTTATAAATCTCCAACGATTCAATTAAACATCAGCCATTTGTTTACACTCAGTTAAATGTAAAGACAGTTTTATTTCACATGATTCAATTTAGCATAAGTTATTTGCTTGCTCACTGTTTTTAGAATCAGACAGTTCTATTTGACCTATTGATAAGACCCTATCAGGAGTTACCAGTCCCGGTCAGTGTAGACCAAGGAGCGATGGCAATGAAGAGGCACTATGCATTCCTCAAAGCTCCAGTATTACAGGAGCCTCACCATCAGATTGTTTAGTGTCATATCTACGACACTCGTTGAGTGGTGGTGTGTCTTACCCCTCTGCAGAGATACAGTCGGTGTATTCTATAGTCCCAGCTAACTGGGGTAACTCTCAGCTGATAATTCAAATATGAAGTATGTCTAAATAATTGTCTCAATAGAACGACTACATAAGTGAAATTGCATTAGAATATCAGACCAACCTACCAGTCCTGAGTAGGAAAAAAAGAGGAAAAAAGGGGTTATGTGGATTTTTAGTGAGTTAAAACTTATACAATTTAAAAATCATTATTATTCCATTTTACAAGTCCCGTTTTGTAGAAAGAGAATTAAAGCACCCAAAAGTCTGAAAGGAATAAGAAATAAAAGGAATTTCACCAAAATAAAAATATTTCATTCGAATCAGAAAATTCCGAATCACCTTCCCCTGGATAATTTCGTCATGACAGAATGAGATAATCTCACATGTAACTGATCAAGACGGGATATGTAGACTTAAAACTCAAAGAAAACAAAGTCGATTTTTTCTCTCTTACACTTCGATAACCACTCATATATCCTGCCCCGGCTTATAAAAGGATAACAGTCTCTGAAAAAGGAAAGTATTTTCGAGCCGCACAAGCATGGAAATTATGCAGCATGGTCGACGTAAAGCAAGGCAGATAAATCCAAAGTTGTGTAAACGGTGAACCAGATTCTGGCCGGAACAATCTCATCAGGATCAAATTGTTCAGTCAGGAAGCTACTACTACCCGTCTTTAAGGGTGGTGTCTATTAATGAGAAAATAAAACAGCTAACGAAGGATTACTATGACAAATCCAAACGTCACATCGATACAGTAAACAAAGGGCGCGTTCTGAAGAGTTAGGGCTCTGGCCCCAGAGTTCGAAAAATCAGCAACATATCTCAAACCTAACTTATTTTGATGCAAAAACATGTTTAACATGACAACATTTAACATTAAGACTTTAAACAAGCGAGCGAAACTTACAGCATTCGCAGCCAAGCCCAATGTAGATATTATATGTGTGCAAGAACATAGATATTATCATAGTGAAATACAATCAAAATGCCATGACACGATTAAGGTTGGACATTCATTTCGGCATCTTCGTAGAGTAATATCATCAATAACACCAGGGAAGCCTCAAAATTATCGCACAATAGCAGAGGGAAAACTCACCTAAGAAATATGCGCACTACATTTAATGGTAACCTCTGCAAAACGATCGTTTCTTTCTACAGACCCACTGATGCCAGCGACTCAACAGATATCACCACCTTCTACAACGGGATATCTTCCCTTGCTCGACACATTACCAAACATAACTTACAAATCATTAGTGGAGAAATGAATACTCAAATATGCAAAGATGAACATAATAAATTTTGCTTAAACAACTTGCCAAACCTATTCGAAAAAGGTTCAAATAGACTTCAAACTAGAACAGTTTACGGAGGAAGAGTTTAATGCAGTATTGAAAAATAATTATAAACAGAAAAGCTGCAGTCCTCAACGAAATACTTCCCAAAGTTTGAAAGTCAGGAGAATTTAACGACACCTTCGATAATACAATGTAGCCATTAAAAAAAAAACAATATAAAAAAGAACAAAAGGTTGCATCCTTTCCTTCACCCAGAAAGGCGACCTCGGAATCATTAAGAACTACTAAATAGCTTCTAAGGTTTATTATGTCATGCTTCTCAATCGTATCTGACCCGAAAATTGAATGAAAATCTGAACGGCTTTTGCAGAAATCTCTCCACGACTACACAGGTTTTAACAATAGGTCAAATTATCGAAGGAGTACGAAGCAGAGAATCTTGAACCAACACCACTGTTCGTAGATTTCTCCAAAGTATTCGATTCCATACGCTGAGGAAAAATGGAGAATATATTACTTGCATATGGTCTCCCCAAAGAAACTGTTACTGCTCTACGGATGCTTTACAAAAATACGAAAGCAATAAATGGTTCACTGACTTCATGAGGACACTGACTTCTTTGACATTGTCACAGAAATCTTGCTGAGAGATACACTTGCACGATATTTATCAATACTCTACTTTGACAATGAACTTCGAACATCCATACATCAAATAAAAGAAAATGGTTTCACATTTTAAAAAAAAAGCAAGAAGCAGACGATAAACTGGAGAAACTATAACAGATGCACATTAAATGGATAACCTCGCACTTCTTGCAGATTCACCATCCCAAGCAGTGTATCGACTTCCTTACTCCTCTCACACCTCTCATCATCCCTCACAGACTCCCTGCCTTCCTTGAATCTCTTATGCCACTCAAAAAATGATGCTCGATTCATGCAAGATGCTTCAAAAGCAGTCTGAGGCATTCCATACATTTCTGTGGCATTTTTTTCCAAGTTTAAAACAGAATTTTATTGCATATCGTTCTTCTAAAGAGTCAGATTGCATTTTTGAAATTCACCAGCTGTGACAATCAGACTTTAGTAGGGTGTGTTCCAATTGCCGCTATAGCTGTTGATTTGAACCTGAAATCATAAAAATTGGTCGGTCATCTCATAAGATGTATAGCAATAACATACTGAATTTTCAAGAGTCTACGACAATCTTAAATGCACATACGAAAAAAATCTGGAAACTTATCGTATGCACCACGTAATTTTGAAAAAAGCAACAATTTCTTGAAATACCTTTATTCTTTTTTAAATGTTCCATATTTCTTGATTATATTCTATTTCCGTTGATAACGTTATGTTTTTAAATTCATCAGTATCTCAGTTTTATCCAACTCTCCGTTTACGTAATTTTGTTGTTACCCCCCACAAATTTCAAAACTCTTTAAAAACACTCTTTACACATGCAACCAACCCCTGATGATAGCCTATGAAAGGTCCGAAAGCAATTGGGACAATTTTGGTTAATTCATCCACCAATTCCAACCTGAAACCATGACCCTTATCAGGAAACTTGAAAGGATCTTAATAAAATTGTATAGACAAAATGTGTTTTTATCATTTAATCAAACATGCTTAAATGAATGACTACTGTCTAACTACACACACAAACACACACACACATATGTACACTCGCACATTTCTGAATATGAAATTTTTCTTGCTGAATAGATTTCTTCAATTATTCCCTGCCAAAAGGTTGGATGAGACTGAAAATCATTTAATCTTCCCGAACATCTAATTAACGTGTTACCTCTGATTTTTATTCTTCTAAATTGCTTCGTAAAATCTAGGCCAACTTCATCAAAAGAAGTGCATAAGAGCGCTAAAATATTCTAAGCTACCAGACTTAGTGTTAATTCATTGAAATCCTTTCCGCTGAAAGGCATGTGATAATTATGAATATTCATTTGCGCGCAACTTTCTTATAAGAAATCAACAAATCAGTTTCTGTAGTCAGAGAAAGAAAGAGAAAATAACATTCAACTGAATGAAGATTACCATATTTCTCGAAGCCTAATTTATCAAAATAGTTGGTTAAGGCTGCTATAACAAGAGAAACGTACATGAAAAGGAGTTCATGAATAGTATACTAAGTTTGTGTAGCATAGTCACCGATGACTGCTATGCAGGTACTGGCTACTTGCGCCTTCAAAACTGCCTCAACGTAGGTATTTCGTAAAACACGAAATGCTTACTTTCAAAAAGTGTGGAATAGCTATTCAACGAAAGTAATTCACGAATACATGATCTCAACAGCTGGAACTTTTTTTTATCAACAAAAGTGGTTAACGACTTATGTTACCTTTGGCATTAGATTCGTACTTTTCATATGAATTTATCATCATCTTGTCGTGCCACCAGCACGGATATCCCTGACCCTCTATCGCCACTCCTCCCTATCGTTTATCGTTTCTGGTAGGTCCTCTGGGCTACATTCCGTATCTTTACAGAGCTGCTGTATGTAGGTTCGGGCTGGTCGCCTTGCGTTTGCTCTCTATAGGAGAACATCACTTATGAGCTCGTCCTTAGTTCTCCAGCAATGTCCCGCATGTCTGGTTCGTCTAACTTGGATAGTTGGTGATTGGTAGCCGTATAGCTGCTGCTTTGTGGGGTGTTGCCTCCAGGACTTGTTTAATATTGCTCGCAGCATTCTTGTGTAGTTACCGTCGAGCTTTTTCTCCAGCCGTTTAGTTAGCATCCATGTAGTGCATCTATATAGCAGTATCGACACGACCACTGCTTGGAAAAAACTGCGTTTCATTTTATCGGCTAGGTGTGACTTCCATATGACCGATAGCCTATTGATAGCTGTCCATGCCTTTGTTAGTCGCGTGTCGATGTCAGTCCTGGTTGATGAGACATTGCTTCCTAAGTAGGTGAACTTGTCAACTAGATTCAGAGAGCTACCGTTTAGCGTGGAAATGTCGCCTGTTTGATTAAAGCGCATGTATTCCGTTTTGTGTGCATTGACATGGAGGCCAATGCCTATGGCTGCTCGTTCCAAATTATGCAGTAGGGTTTCAGCTTGGGCGAGTGCATTTGCCAGAAGCGCTATGTCATGAATTAAGTACATACAAATAACCTCTTTAGGAATTCAAACTGGAACCCCGATTTCTGATCGACAAGATTGATTGATCTTAATGCCCTTTCAACCTATTTAGGGTTATTTTATGACCAGAGGTTAGGGAACCACGTTCATATTTATATTGTGTTGTCGTTGTTTCTTTAATTTTTTTTGTTTTTCTTTGCACTCGTCCTTATTGAGTTTGTATATTTTCAGACAGATTCATTTGCTCCATAGATGAGACTATAAAAGTACTAACACTTCATGCAGAGTCGACCAGGGAGTGATGGCAATGAAAGGGTAGTCCACACTTCCGATATATCAAGAAGTGGAGCCTCACCATCAGATACAGTTTAATATCATATTCAAGATACCTTTTTTGGGTGGAGTTTTAATCATCTGCAGGGAATACAGTCAGCGTATTCCAAGCCCTGCTGATAGGGCAGAACGAATTTTGAAAGGAATATGTAATCATTTTAGTACAGAACTAAGGTGAGTATTTAATACGGTTCGTAAGATATCCATTGAAATATTAACAAAGTGGATTATTAATTTGGTTAAAGTTTTAGAAAGATGTTTAAAAAGATCAAATTCTCTGTTACTCTTCAACACAATGCGGCAAAAACATTAAACAAGTTAATACTGATTTATAGACATCGATTCGTATACCAAACCCAGGTTTTATGTAACAGAAGCCATGTTTAATGATCGAAAGGTTGCAGTCACTCTACAAGCTGAAGAAAATGAAGCTAAATTGAAAGATTCCCATTAAGTAACAGATTCACTTTGCTCTCATGTCCACTGTAACCTGGGGTGGTGGTAGTACCTATAAAGGTCTCATCTCTTTTGACATCTATTAATAATGATAGGAATACGAGAAACCTTATATCCGTGTGCAGAAAAAGATGATATTTTATCATACCACAGTTTATTTTTGTCACGGTTGAATGATTTCGTGAATAAAGTTAGATGGTTCATACACAACATATTTCAAATTAATACTTAATGTTTATAGTTTTGTCAAAACACATTACTTCATGATACATAAAGGCAAAAAGTTACTCAGACAATTCTGAAGATACTTAACGGCATCGAGTTGAAAAGTATTCAGTTGTGTCAGTCCATTTTATGGCTCCATCTTAGTTTTCTAGAGACATTTTCTGGCTTAAAACGTCGACTTGTTTACCGTAATTTACACTAATTGCTAGCAAAAAAAAAAAAAAAAAAAAAAGAATCACTTCGACATTAAAAAAAAATAACAAGAGATATTGTGGGGGATTAAAAAAGAAAAGAAAAAATAATAAAAATGTAAATGAAATAAAAAGTAGCAGTTCCCAAGAGGCCTCTGACAAGAAACGAAATCAGAGCATGCCTGAAAAGATAAGCTTCCTGGCACCAAAAGAGAAATTTTCTCTAAGCTGTTACCACTGCGATCGAAAGAACCATTTTCTCTAAGCTGCTAGCAAAATAGCACACGTGCTTATCAAGTCCCAGACTTGGCACCAGCCGTGTCACCTACTAGCTGTCATCTCTGCTAAACATATCTCACTGGACACATAATAGACACATGAACTTCAAACACCGAAAATAACTCGAATATATTTCAACACCTTGTCTGGGAAATGCTACTGCTTTTACTCGTTTAGGAAAACGTTTGTCACATAATAGTCGTGAATCCCAAAATAATTTTTTGAGTATAAAAGTATCCTTCCATCTTTTATTCTCTTAAGCTTCCCACAGACAAAAAAGATTTAACAAGTGAATCGGGTAAGAAGAAAAAGGAGTCAGTTACGAAAGTCATGATAATCCCAACAGAACCAAACAATTACCCGACAACCACCAACAACACCATTAATTGATAAAAAAGCTCCTATAGCCCCATAATGATATGCTGTAAAATGAACCAAGCAAAAAAACTTTAAAAAAGACAAAAAATGATTTATAAATTAACAGCAGAGCTTCCAATAATTTTTAACGGGATTTTTGCATGCAGAAATGACTGTCATGTTGATTGATCGTATTGGCTGCCAATGGCGGCATTCTTTTATTTTCTTAAAATTATTATTGAAAACTCTGTCAAGCCGCTAAAGCTAGCAATTTTATGCTTTTGGCTCGGCATACACCAAAAAGATTAGCCAAGGTTACCAAGGATCGAACTCCCAAATCTTAGATTAACTGAACCTTTCATCGTCATGATTATTTTAAAAGCAAACTTGAAATTTACATTGCGTTTTCATATTGCTCATTGACCGACTCTAGTTTCAAAAAGCGTTTCGCTATGTTTAAAGCATGTTAAAATTTAAAACACTTTTTATTACTTTTAACTTTTAAAAATTTCGCTGAGTACATTTCAAAATGAAAAGGGAGAACAAAGAAAATGAACTAAGAAAAGATTAGAGAGACGGCTTGCTGGTCAGGCTGGTCATGTTTTGACTATTTTACGTTTAATAATTAAGCATTTTATGGAAAAAAATGGAATAATTAAACTTGGTGATGCAGAAATAGAAATCAGCTTTTGTACCGATAGCAACAATAACGCACCTTATGACATGATCAGTACGATGAAAACAGTGAATAATGAAATATGAACGTTTAAAAGTATCGGTTGAAAGACGGGGAAGAACTTCTTGCAGATGATAGCAGTCAATGACCTATAAAGTGCGTGACTATAATCTTTATCAAATGAAAGAAAAAAAATGTATCAAACTTTTGAAGAAAGTGCGTCAGTTCCTTCATCAACAAATAGAAAGATCTTTTCAATCATTCATCTAATTAACACCATGATTAAAAATTCAAGCAAGACACAAATAAGTAAATGAATAAAAACAACTAAAAACGTTTGTTAAGAGAAAATATTTAAGATTTAGAAAGTTTATATTTTACATATTTGTAAGATGCAAAAAATGTCTTATTTGGGTTCCATTGAGTAATTTCTCAGGTCCTCAGTATTTTCTTTTTTGCATACATCTGATTGATTTTAACGGCATTTCAATCTATCTAGGATAATGTTAAGCTTAGAGGTTTGGGAAATTTCGTTAATTGTATACTGATATTTGTTGCGAAGTTGTTGTTGTTGTTTTTTTTTTTTTTGTTGTTGCTCAGTTATGCACCAACTAATCCAATACAGACAATTTGTGAACAGTTTTACTGTTTTTTCTAATACAAATAATTATATGGTTTTAAGTACTTATTTTTCTATAAAATCATTTGTCTGCACAGAGTTATATGGTTTTGATTATTTTTATCATTAAGGTCGCCTGTTCTGATTCCATTAGCCATAATTGGGTACAAGTGTTAAGTATTCCTGTATAGTTACTCGCCTGCAGTCACGATTGAACCTGAAACCTTCAGATGATTGTCTCCTTAGAAGCTTAGGGAACCAACGCCTATAACCGTTACGCTATGTGTCCTGCTGACTAACGGAATCAGAACAGGCGATCCCCGTGGATTCAATAAAGGACGTAGTTCGAAGTTTCGTGAAGGTTCCCGAATTCGACAAACACCTGAAGAAGGCCGGAGGACATATCGGCCGAAAGGTTGTGGAAATAGCTATAAAGATGAAGACAATAGTCCGAAAACCCTTAATGATAAAAATCATCAAGCTTCATCTCAGAAATATGGTTTTAATTAATAAATAATACTCCTTAGTAAACAATTATAGTTTCAAATAACTATTCAGGAATATAAATAAAAAGGTACTTATGCATCTATGTTACCGCGATAAAGCCGAACTTTCTCGAGCGTTTCCGGGCCGATAACGTGTAAGTTGATGCCGCACTCTCGTCTTATATTTTTAATTGTAGCCATTTCGTGTGACCACAGATATATCAATTTTAATATTTGAGCAATGGCCAGTATGGACCGGGAGAAAAACGTCTCTTCTCTTTTTCTTGGCAGAATTGTTTCACCTTTTCCACAAATTGTAGTTTGTCGCTTAGCTGCGATAAATTCATGTTTAAAATTGCTTGAATAATACTGTTCTCATAACTTTGTCAACAAATTGATTGAATTATTTTATCGTCTGCTTTCTTAAATTTGATTGGCTTGGCGTTTTGTCGGCATATTCCGAGCCTTTCCGTTATCGGCTCGGAAACGTTCGTGAAAGTTCGGCTTTATCGCGGTAACATAGATGCATAAGTATCTAAATAAAGTTATATGGTTTAAAAATGCCAATCAAATACAAATCAAATACACATTATTTTAAAACAGATCTATTTGAACTATAGATAGGAGCCTAAGAGGTACTATGATTCCGGACATGAGAGGAATGACAACGAAATTGTATTCCAAACTTCCTAGAAATAGAGCATCACTATTAGATCCAGTTTAGGTTCATATTCAGCGTATTCTAAGCCACGACGATAGGGTGGAGATACCTGGAAATACATGGTAACGACTGACGAATCTACATCAAACTTTCATATGGTAAGTTTTAATCTAATCATTGTTTTATTTGTAGAATAAATTTCGTTAATTTGCATTCATACTTTCGTCTTGGAAGAAAGAAAAATAAACTGAGACCGTGAAGAAATAGGTTTTGTTATCTTTTTTAATAGAAGATAAATTTTTGTTGTTTATCAAATAGTAAATCTTAATTTTTTCCCCATAAATGAGATGTAATCAAATAGTTTGAATCGATAGAGCGAGAGACAAAAGTTTGAAGAAAACTTTACCTCACAGACGCGTCCTATATTTTTATATATATCCACTAAGTTGTGATTTGCAATTATATTGTCAATTTAAGCATCCATACTTTTTACGCTCTCGGATCTATTCAGGGTTTTGACTCTGTGTTTTGATCCTTGGGAGTTACATTGTTTTGTTTGTTTCTATGGTTTTGTTTAATATTCGTTTTCTCATTTTTTATTATTTTTGTCTGAACTCGTTCTTGATTTTAAGGGTTTTCTGAATTGAGATGATGGGGAGTTTGAGATTATCAGTGTCGTTTTTTGTTGTTGTTTTTTTGGTGGGGAGGGGAGTCCGAGAGATTGAGAGAAAGTACAGATTTAGTTTAGCTTAGTCGAATGTGTTATACTTTGGTGATTGTTTTTGAATTTATTTCGGGATTTGACGGGCAGATTGGTAAACTTAATTTTCTCCCCACATAGTATCTATTTCAGTTGGAGATTTGAAGTTTTCTATGGGTATTTGTTGTTTGTGTTTGGATTTGAGAGATTTAAGTTGAATGTACATTTAAAACTTTTCTTCGAATCTTGGCCATTCATATGATTATAGTTGCAGTAGTTTTTTAACGAAAGTCCTGTATTGTTCAGGTTGATTGTTGTTACTTCCGATTGACTTGACGTCTATGCTATATTGGGGTTGGCATTATCTTTCATATCGGTTTCAACGTTTTTCTTTTCTTTCAGAAATGTTATATTGCTTCCCTACCCCATCTCTGTTTAGAATATAAGCAAATTTTTGAAAATGCGGGATGGTTCTCTTGTCAGTTTGAGCATTTGGTTTCTTTGAAAGAATCATTCATCATGTGATCTGGGTTTTTATAGCTACAATTTCTACCTGTCGGATATCCTCTTCAGTTCTCTTTTGTGGTGTCTATATTTTTGACATTCAAAGAACCTTAAAGGTACAGAGATATATTGTTCTACCAAGAGGTTTGTTATAGGCCAGAATGTATATATGTGGTTGTATTTCGTCACCATCCATTCTAACGGTTATCTTATGTCATCCCTGAAACTTTGGTTTTCTCAGTCCATTTGGCTGGGGCGTCAGAATACACCAACTGTATCTCTGCAGGGGGATAAGACTCCCCCAACGAGTGTCCTGGATATGACACTAAGCAATCTGATGGTACGATTCCAGTAAAGCGGTAGCTTTGGGGATCCAAAATACTCTTTCATTGTCATCGCTCCCTGGTTCACTTTGGTGCGAAGTGGTAGCACTTGATAGGGTCCTATCTATGGTTTAAATAGAATTGTTTGACATGCAAAGTGGGTGCAGACAAATGACTTATGTTGCATCGAATTGTTTGAATGGGAAATGTTTGATTATTTAACAGTGTGTTGACAAATGACTAATGTTTATTTGAATAGTTTGTGATACATAACAATACCTGGAACAGAAACGAAGCTTGATGATTTTTATGATTCAGGGTTTTCGGAATACTGTCTTCATCTTTATTATTATATTCACGTTTTGGCCGATATGTCCTCTGGCCTTCTTCAGGTGTTTCTTGTCGAAGTCGGAAGGTTCCACGGAACTTCGAACC
The DNA here is from genome assembly GCA_963585895.1 of Sepioteuthis lessoniana. NCBI lineage: Eukaryota > Metazoa > Mollusca > Cephalopoda > Myopsida > Loliginidae > Sepioteuthis > Sepioteuthis lessoniana. The sequence continues at coordinate 110,498,813 of OY757916.1, forward strand.
ACATCTTTTATTCAATCCACGGAGTTCACATGTTCTGATTCCGTTAGCCATAACCGGGTACAAATCTTAAATATTCGTGTATTGTTACTCGCCTGCAGTCAGGATTGAACCTGCAACCTCCAGATGATTATCACTTAAAAGCTTAGGGAACCAAAGCCTATAACAGTTACGCTGCGAGTTACTATACAGGAATACGTAAAACTTGTACCTGGTTATGGTTTATAGAATCAGAGCAAGCGACATTTTTTGATAAAATAAAGGACATGGTTCGAAGTTCCGTTTAGGCTCTCGAAATCGACAAGAAACACCTGAAGAAGGCCGGAGAACGTATCTACTGAAACGTTGTGAATATAACAAAGGTGAAAACAATAGTCCGAAAACCGGAAAAATAAAAATACTTGGAACCATTTAACATGGTGAAAACGAATGAGTAATATTGAATAGAATAATTAGTTTTAAATAGCGATTATAGTAACCACTTCACTGAGTTCAAACAAATAATTAATATTGAATAGAATTATAAATATAAGATGGCAATAATTGAAACCATTTAAGTGTGTAGAAACAAAAGCAAGACTCGTGTGCAAACAAATTAGTTCAAACTCATTTAAGAAAGAAAATTACCTGCAAACTAATCTCTTACATATGAATATCTAGTCAAATGTATGAAAACAAATGACTGATGTTAAATTGTTACTGTTACATAGTAATACTTGAAACCATTTAACTGTGTGCAAACAAATGATTAATAGTAAAAAGAAATATTTGCATTTGATAGAAATAACTGAAATCATTTTATTGTGTAGAAAAAAACAACATTCACGCTCTTTTAAAAATGTTATCAACAAAATGTGTTTATAAATCATTTATATTTAATATGTATATATACAAAAAAAGGATTTGACATTAACCTGCAATAGTCGATATGCCATAAAACCTAACCTAACCTAACCTTGCTTTTTTTTATTTCCTCTGGTTTTCTTGGGAAAGTCGCTGTTTAATAACTCCCTTTAAGCTGTTAAGCTTTTCCTGTTGGTAAGTTTTGTATTTCAAATCATGGAAAGTTTTTATTTTGATTATATTTTCGGCAAGATTTTTGTTATTTCCCTCTACAAGAAGATTGCTGCTTCTAATATTCTTTGCATTTCGAGAGTTTTCTCTGCTGGAGATTATTTTTTTGAATTAAAAAGAAGGGGAAGTTTTGCTTGATAAGTTTCTTTCAGTAAGTCTAATTCTTGTGAATTCTGTTTATTCATTTTGTGGATCAAATTCAATGAGATTTCGTCAGGTCATTTTATTTGCTTTTACCAGATTTTTCCCCAAATTATACCATGCTCTAATTACCACCAAGGAGTCCAGTTATTGTTGAAAATTTATTAAGGGTTATACCCATTCACCCTGATTGACATGGGGATAAATGGGATGGTATATACATGTGTCTCTCTGAAACTAGTTGCCAAGTTCACCTACCTTGGAAGTTTCGTCTCGTCGATTGAAAATGACATTAATATGCGTCTAACGAAGGCATGGACTGCTATTAATGGGTTATCAATCATATAAAAGTCAAACTTATCCGATAAAATTAAACGCAATTTTTTCCAAGCAGCTGTCGTGTCAATTCTCCTTTATGGATGCATCACATGGACGCGAAGCGTATAGAACAAAATAGGAAAAAACAAGACGAGAATTGCACAAGAATACTACGAGCTATATCAAGCAAATCATGGAAGCAACATCCCACAAAATAGCGGCTGTACGGCCACCTACCAACCATCTCTAATACCATCGAAATAAGACGGATAAGACATGCAGGACACTACAGGAGAAGAAAGGGCGAACTCAGGAGCAACGTTCTCCGATGGACCTCTTCACACGGATGGGCAAATGTTAGACAATTAACAAAAACTTATCACCAACAGCTATGTACAGACACAAGATGCAGTCTGGAAGATCTGCCGGAAGCAATGGATAATAGAAACAAATGGCGAGAGAAAGAGAGAGAGAGATTCAGGGAAATCCGTGCTAGAAGCACATGATGATGACTCATGCGGGAAGGAAAGATTTCGAGCCTCTGCTACTTTCAGGCTTTCATTAATTAAAACCTAGTCCCTTAAAGTTAAACAGTGATCAAAGTGTAGTTTCGGCCGATGGGATTGGCTCTCAACCACCAACTTCTAGCACTTTTAAGATAAAAAGGGTTGAATTTTTGTTTGCCACAAGAGCAATTTGAAGAATACGTTCGGGTCAATCATATTGGTAGTAGGGCTTGATATGATCCGCCGATTGATTGGATCAGGCATCTCCGACCCTCCATTAAGCCCAAATAAGGGCCGAAGTGGTGACCGTTTTCTAACAATGTGTCGCACGCAACCCACGGCCAAAGGGCGACTCTGTTGCGTCAGAGGTTGATCTTACCTCTCTGCAGGGGTGCATTCGGTGTCTTCTACACTTCTAGCCGACTGGGTGGTTAGAAATAGCTAAGTGTTGTTTATTTAAAGGGTCTTTCGGCCTCGATATAATCTAAATTCTATATTCGAATTCTGATGTGGCTGTCTGCAGAATTTACGTTTAAATTTGTTTTTTTTATAGTCAGATCACTTTAACCATCCCTTTAAACACACAATGTTAATCGAAGAACAGGCTTTATAAGAAGAAATAGTTGACCCCAAGAAAAAACAATCTCAGAGTCAACGATTTTTATTTTATAGTACTTTTTGTATTCCAAACACTATATACCTCTTTGATTAGTTCTCTATGCTCTCTTAGTCTCTATCCTCTCTTATCCCATATTCTAGATATAGTAGTCTGCATCGTTTAGGAATATTATATGCATAATATTTCATTGGGTGCCCCATTCATACGGCCTTGTGCCGTATCTATGCAAAAAGTTTAGTAAATTACTATATAAACAATATTTTCGCTGTGCATGTGTTCGTGAAAATCTGGATTTATAACAATTATTTCGTTCATTTCTTATATAATATAAGAGAAAAACTATATTAAATCTATTAAATCTATTTGTTATGTAATCACTCAGTTTGACACAAGATGAAAAGTGTTAGGCACCCAGTAAGAATAGAATTCACAAAAATGCTCTAACAGTGTAGCTTGCTATACATTATTCAGTGCGTGGCGCCCATGTGTTTTGAAATAGTGACACACCTGATACTGGCATCTGAGATCTATTCTTAAACCTAGATACAAACGATGTTTGATTGCTAATTATAAATACAAGATCTTTACACAACTCGGAAGATGCGACCAACTCGGTTTTCAGTCCGACTTCAATCCTATCTGACTGAGTATTATATATATGGAAGAGCTCACGGTAGGAAATAGACGTAACGACTCGAGTTCAAATAGTGGACTCAAGTGTTTGCATAGCGTTAATACTCTTGGAAAGATATGTATCCAGCAATTCTTCCAACAACTATCGGTAAATAGAAGGGCAGACAGGGTTCTTTAACCTTGGTATGGCAACCAATTCAGAAGAAGGAAAACCCTGAATTTAAAACTATTAAGCTCTGCTTAAAAACTGACTCATTGGCGGAGGGGTTGGGTAAATACACGTGTGAAAGGTGTTAGTCAGGCTGAGAACTTTTCAGCCATCATTCACATAAGTAGCTTGCATACAGATGTAATTTTTTTTATAAATTTGAAGCAGACACGCCTGAAAAAAAAAACAACAACTTATTTTTACATTATTCATCTGACTTTGTAGAGTGAAAACAAATTTGCTTTTTTGTTCCTAAAAAGCAAACAAACATGCGAAGAATGTATTGGACAATTTCCACCAATGAAATAAGTTATTTTCGACTTTTCCTTTTGCCTTCTTTTCGGCTAATTGTTAGTCACTGGAAATTCACCAACCTCACACTTTGAGAACATCGGAAAAAAAATAGTTTCCTCTTCCTTCCATCAGTGACTCACAAGAGACAATATCCTTATCAATTTGAAGGTTATATTTGGTCATGATATATTTCGCCATTCCCATTTATTTAACCACTTCCTCCCGAAAACGTCATTTACTCTGTACGTGGAATTTGGTTTAATATTGTTTTATTTCCAGCCATAACAGCTTGTAAGTACGTGTGTGTTTTATTGCTTATTACTCTGTGTTCAGAACAAGAAACTTTTTTGGACATGTTTCAAAGACAGGAACACAATTAACACATATTAAGTAGAAATGGGAATTTATATCTCGATTAAATACGTGTTGGATATTGGGCAATCCCCAAAGAATAAGAAAAGAAAAAAATTATTTTGAAAATATTGTTTTTCTTTTGTAATGTAGTGCAAGAGGCCATCAGTAAATATGACTTCTGTCCCACCGTAGATGTTACATTTACACCTGAATTTCTTTCCCTAGATTTAACATTTTTTATCGGACACTAGAAACCCTGAACTACAAGCCACATCCTATCATAGTTTATGTATTTCTATATTAATTCATGACTTAAATGTACCATTATGGGACAGAGATATCAATGAACTACTACTTCTATCCCATAAAAGACGGTATTTTTCGGCTTTCATTTACTTTTTTTCCTCTTTTTCGCCTAATTCTTAGTCACTGGAAATTTACTAGCTTCTGTTTGATAACTTTGAAAAAAAAATAGATTAAAAAAAACCTAACATCTCTTCATCCGTGACTCACTTGAGACAATACCCTTATCAATTCGTTGGTTATGTTTGGTCATAATTTGTTTCGCCATTCCCATTTATCTAACAATTTCCTCCCAAGCAAATGTCAATTACAATATACGTGAACGTTTGTTTAATACTGTTTTATTTCCAGACATAACTGCCTGTAAGTTTTTTTTCTGCTTATTACTCTATTTTCAGGACAAGGGACTTTGTTTTGGACATGTTTCAAAGGCAGAAACACAATTAACACTTATTAAGTAGTAATGGGAAATTATATCGCAAATAATTACGTGTTGGAAATTATGCAATCCCCAAAGAATAAGAAATACAGAAAACTAATGTCAAAATATTGTTTTTCCTTACAACGTAGTAGACCAGGCCAGTAGTAAGTTTCTTTTGGGCTTTGGGAAAAGAGGGAAGTAATAATTGTCAAATTACTTGCTTCAGTGTGTAGTAAAATGTAATCAAAATCTGATTTTTCTGTCATTGACGATATGTTGGTTGTTATATTAAAGCAAATGAAGGAAAATAAATATTTTAGAAATGCTCATTGGAATATCAGCTAAGATAAAACTTTATAAATTTATAAATATCACGTTAGTTTAATCATCATTAAATTATCTGTGTAAATCACAGATAATTAAAGTTTTTTCTAACTTCGAGAACTTAAAATATTGTCAGTATCGATTGAAAAAATTGACAAAACAGTTAAGTTGAGCTACAAGTGAAAGGTACCTAGTGAGGATCGAACTTGCTGCATTCGTAATACTTTATTCATCATTGCTTTATATGAATAACACTGGCATTCTGTGGATACTATGCTTATCTAAGTAAGGTACAGGGTCTTAATTGTTGAGCAAGAGTTTTAGAATTTAACAGTAATTGTCCGTTAGAATGGCCACTGATCAACGAAAGATGTCTAGATAAGTTTAGCATTATAAGGCAAAGGTTATCTCGTTTAAAGCAAAGAAAAAAGATTACTGAATGCAGTAAAGTGGTAAAAATCTTTGAGATTAGCAAGCACGTAATTGTGTGTCTATTCGGTAAGAAAACCCAAATGGCGCTTGCCATTCCACGAACATTGTCTTTTAGATTCGTGACTGTTATGTTTTTGATCCTCACGGGTACCCCACTATTATGGTCATGTTCCAGACAAAGATACGCTTGGATAATACCAGCAACAAAACACTACTGAGCAGAATTAACTAATACAAAATATAATCGCAAAACTTTGATGTCATCACAACGTTACAGCCATTCTATTTTAAATCCTCCTTCATGTATATCATTTCTAAGAAAAGCAGGTATCATTTTTTACGAAACAAGAAGTGACAGAAAATGGCAACTAAACTATGTATAGGAGGCTGAAAATTAAAGCGGCTGAAAATCTGTGCCAATGTCATCATAACCAAATTGTTAATGTCGTTTTAAGGCAACCCAGATTCAAATCTTGGACGAGCTATGGGTAAATAGATATTTCAACTAAAATAAAACCATGTAAATTCATAATGAGTTCTATATATTTGAAAACGTGCTTATCGTAATGGTCATCGTCGTAGGAAATGGGATTGGTGACAACAGTTCAAATCTTGGCCGAGGCTGATTGATTTTCGCTTCACGCTAATGCACTTGTGAAAGGCACAACTATCTCATGTCCACGGCCCCAGCTATGGGTAAATAATAGAACAAACTCAGTTCTTTAGCCTTAGTCAGTTTAGTAGTCCACGAAAAGGAAAACTTTGAATTCAAACCAGATATACAATACTCAAAGTTTAACCCTAACGAAGTAGGTAAATAAATACTCACTCGAAAATTTTCATATGTCAAAAAGCTAAGATTATTATTGACAGTTCAAAGTTATAGACAAAGTAAATAAATAAGGAAAAGTAAATAAGAAGAAAGGATTTGCTGTTAAGTAAAAGCTGAGGTGATCCATAGAAAACTTCGGAGAATTCGCTAACTAGACAGGAATGTTTTGAGATGGATGATTTGGTTTTATGGCTTATTAACTTTTGAATGTTATTAGAGGTCAAATCTTTTTTAGATACATATCATCATCATCACCATGTCGTGCTGCTAGCACTGTCTGTTCTGACTCTTTCGCCATTTGTCTCTTTATTCCATCGCTTTCGGCTGATCTTCTAGACTACATCTTGTATCTATACTGAGTTGTGGTAGATAAATTCAAGTTGGTCGTCCAATTTGCCTGTCCGTGTGAAGGGGTTGTCACGTGATAGCTCACGAAGACGAAGAGGTAAGAATGATACTCTCCCCCCGTTGAACAAACATTATCTAGCAGTCAAAAAGTGACCGTTAGGAGAGAATGTGGGTCACGGAGAATATAGACCAGATGTTCGCACTTAAGTGACCTTGGGTCGCCGGACATCGGAAGGGGAAAGAGAGAGAAGCCAAATGATTGGCTGGGACCCCAAAACGGAAGTGGGGTTCCCTTCCCCTCAGCAGAAGAAAATAGTAGTAAGGAAGTTTTTGAGCAACGCTCGTGGCAGACGGACGATAGCCATTTTACTCCGGGCTAAAGACAAAAGACTAACTGAGACACGAAGGACCCCAAGTCCTTCAAGCCAGTATTAAAAACAGTACAAAGTCTATTAGCCCGTGAAAGAAGAAAATTCTCCAGTGGAACCCCGTCAAAAAAATAAGATAAGTAACTTTGGGACATTTTTCCTTTACACCCAAATTTTGTTTACCACTCTCTCTCTCAATTTGAAAAAAGGATAAAAGCCAAGAAAAGACATTTATATTCATGGACTATCCTATTATATGTTTTTGACACTTTGAACGTATATATATATATATAACCGTAGTAAAGAACCTATGTATTTTCATTTTACCATGTGGTCTATGTTATTATTTCATGCTTTCCTTTCAGCTTCTATTCGCCTTACATTATCTTGCTTAGAACTGTCCTATTAATTCCTAAAGTATCACACGGGAAACCGGAGTTGCCGACTACTACCACATTAATATTATTACAACTAAGACCTATAGGCCCGTATTCTTCTATTATCTAAGGGAAAGAAGTTTAGCGGCCTGGTGGGTGTGTGATAGTGTGAAGTTTTGGACCCCTTTGCCAGCGGTGGCCAGTCTGGTCCTAAATTATTCCCTCACGTAATATGCCAGTTCTTATCTGCCTGAGAGAAGAACTCTGAACAGGACTTATTCTGTAGGGGATCAAGTGCCAACCTGCCCCGTCTTCACACGTGCGAAAATAAAGTCCCATTTTGGGATTTTAGTCAATTTCGCGTCACAGGGTTCATTGGAGAATGTCGCTTATGAGTTTGTCCTTACTTTTACTGCAATGACCCTCATGTCTTATCCGTCTTATATGGATGGTTTTAGAGATGGGAGGTAGGTGGCCGTGCAACTGCTGTTTAATGGGATGTTGCTTCAAAGATTTGTTCAATATAGCTCGTAGCATTCTTGGGGAATCCTTGTCTAGCTTTTTCTCAATACGGTTTTTCAGCGTCCATGTAGTGTATCCATATAGAATTGACACGACAGCAGCTTGGAAAAAATTGCGTTTAATTTTATCGGATAGGATTGACTTTCATACGATCGATAACCTATCGATAGCAGTCTATGCCTTCCCTAGTCGCATATTGATGTCATTTTAAGTTGATGAGTCGCTGCTTCTGAGGTACGTGAACTTGGCCACTAGTTTCAGAGGATTACTATTTAGCGTGGCGTGGTCTTCTTTTTGATTAAAACACATGTAATCAATATTTTCTGCGTTGACATGGAGGCGAAATCCACCAGATTATAATGCAGGGATTTTGCTTGGGTTGGAGTATTTGCCAGAAGCGCTATGTCACTGCATAGTCTGAATCCGTAATAGTTTGTGCAGGGTATCGTCTGCTCCCCCCCTTTTTTTTTAGAGAAAAAAAAAATTCGTGAGATCTATCAACGTTCGAAGTATGTAGTCTAGGCAGATTATGAAAAAATATGGGGCTACTGTATCCCCTCGTAGAACACCAACACCAAAGAAGACTGTCTCCATCCTGTTTGTGAACTTTGACTTTCCTGTTTTTACTGAAGATCATTATGGTTGTGACAGTTTCTTCAGGGAGATCATGGGTTAGAAGTATTTGCTCCAACTTTCCTCCGTGGAGTTAAATACCTTGGAGAAATCAGCAAATAAGCGTATTGTCTCGGGGTTTTCTGCACGAACTCCTAAAATTCGATGGATTTTCAGAATCAGTGATGTTGCAGATCGGGTTCTCAGAAAACCATTTTGATTCTCCCTGAGAATTTTTCTCAATTTCTGGTTCAATGCAGTTGAGTAGCAAGCATTATATAATATACTAGCTTAACTACCGACAGAGTGCCGTAGATAAACTTCGCAGGTTCTATGTGGTCATAAGATAACATCAACAAAGTGGGTCACAGGAAAAGGGGATGGCGAAGAATATAATTTATTGCCTATGGATAGTGTGACATATTTCCGTTCGCAAATAAGATCAACAAATTACCGGGAAAAAAACCCCAGAAGTATGTAAGTTCTGATAACCAGCCATAAACCGAAAATACGTGAGTCAAAGAGGATGTTCATATTTCCGCTTGGGAGTTGAGAAAGAATACAAGGTCTGTAATTTTGGACTGAAAGCAGAGACCCGCTGGTTGCTCAAGCAGACCTGTCAGCTTCTCGTGTGTGTTCCCCACCAAAGAAGAAAAATATGTGACGACTCTTTCTGACTGTATTACTACTACACACAATTGTTACCGTCGAAGAATAAAAATATAAATTATATTTTTATATATCTACGAGTCCTTTGTTGTTTGTCCAGCAGTTCAGTATACGACAATTATAAATCTTAGCCACTATGGAAATAAGGTTTATACCTCGGTTGTTCTTAGCAATTCTGAGGTCACCTTTCTTGGGGAAACAGATGATGGAGCCTGTTGTCCATTTCTCTATTGTCTTCTGGTTATATACAACGTTTCAGTATCGGAGCAGTTAGTCGTCGAATTTCCTTGTTTTCCATACTTCTGACGGTATTTCATCAAGACAGGCAGCTTTCCTGTTTTTAATTTTTGTTAATACAACTTCTAGTTCTCTTGAGTAAACTGTTCTAGTTTAATGTCTAGTTGGTTACAAATAATTTTCGTGAGAAGTTTATTGGTAACTTTAGGGGATTTTTCAAGCAGATTCTTGAAATGTTCTTTCCACATGTATATTCGTTATTCTTTATTGTCAGTTTTTAGTTTGGCTTAGGAGGCTCTCTTCCTTTTACTCGCGTCATTTACTACCCGCTACGCTATTTGGAATTGTCTTCTGAATTTGTTATTTTTGGTATGAATTATTTAGTTCACTTTGGTCCTTCTTAAGTTTCTGAGTTTTGACATTAGTTGGAGTTCTTTTATGCGTAGCGATGCTGTTTTCGCGTTGTCTCGTTTTTTCTTAGCTGCTAATGTCTCTCCCACGGAACACTGTTTGGCTCTTTGTTTGATTGGTATGCATTCTGCTGCTGCTTCCATGCGGGTATTGACGAAGTTCTCGTATTCTTTATTCGGAGTAAGTGTTTCGGATTTCTCTTGAAGAACATCGAATTTGTTTCTTTGTCTTACTATAAATCTATCCCTAATATATCGTTAAGCAAGGACCTGTCACAGTGAATGGTTTTGGTTGTTTGCGTCGTATTCCTGCGTAGGCTCAGACGTATCTTTGCTGTGACAATTCGGCGATCGGAAGACATACCTTCAAAAGAGGAATATTCCACACAACTCAAAGCGCTATTAATTCATTTCTTATTCATTAGGATGTAATCTATCAGTGATTTAGCATTATTTGCGGAATTGTAGGTCCATAGTTTTCTCTTCCTTTCCTGAAATTTAGTATTAAGGCATGTTAGTCCATTTTTAAGTGGGAAATCTGTTCCGCATTTATGTTTGACCAGTTGTTTAAGCTGAATTTGTTGTTTTCATTTTTACCTATTTGAGCATTTATGTATTAAGCATTGATTAGAACGTTATGTTTGAGGATACTATAAGGGAAGATAACTCGTTATGTAAGGTTTTGAAGTCCGTTTCATCAATAGCATTGGTAAGACTGAAGCAGGAGATGGTCGTTGAGCTGGTGTTGCCGTTAAACGTAACTACCATCGTTCTCGGTTGTATTTTATCGTTATAATTAAGTGATTTTAGGGCACGAAGGCTGAGAATCATTCCTACACCCCTATGACGGTATAGACAGTTTTTCCACGCAGATACTGAGATTATTGTCCATCTATTGGTACTATCGTGGTATTTAATTTCTACTTGGCTGTAATGGTATTCATATTCTTGTATGCATACTATGTCTATATAATACTCTGACGCAGACACTGTCAGCTCCGGTATTTCGCCTATTCTATTTCAAGTTCTAACGTTAAGTGTCACTATATGTACTGTGCTTTCATAGTAAGTAATTTTTGCTTGTGTTTGAGTTCTATAGTTGGTTTTTCGATCTCTGGGGCCAGAGCTCTAACCTCAGCAGAATGCACCCCATGTTTACCCGCGTGAAGGGCGAAGCGGTTTGGACATATGGTTTGAGTAAGAGTCATAGTAATCGTTCGATGAATGTATTTTTACCTCGTTAATAGACGCCACCCTTTTAGATGAGTAGCTGTTGTTTCCTGATCCTGGCCGTTGACCGGTGGGGTTCTTCCGCCCAGCATCAGGTGAAGCACGTTAATCTGCTTTACTTCACACACACACACACACCTGTAATATCAATGAAAGAAAACTCAACGGACAGACATATTCTCTCTGATAGTTTTATATATATATATATATATATATCCTGATGTATCTATATATTAATAGCCATTCATCAAGCACCTCAGTAGAATTATATGAAACTTCTCATATATTCTATACCTGAAAAATTCCAAAGACATCGCCCCTAGACAAAATGTTATATAGAATATATGATTTGTAAACGAATAATTTGTAGGTGAGATTTGAAACGAGCCAGAGCTCATTTGTTTGCACTTGGTTAAATGGTTTCAAGTATTTCTATGTTACACTAATAATTCAGTTTGACATCAGTCATTCCTTGGCTCACTGTTAATTGGTTCAACAGTTCTATTTGACCCATAGATGAGACCCTAACACATTCTACCACTTCAGATCGGAATGGATCTAGGATTAATGGCAATGAAGGAGTACTCCACATTCCTCAAACTCCGTCACTGAAGCCTCACTAACAGTGGGCTTAATGTCATATCCAGCACACTCATTGTTGAGAGGGAGGGATCTTACCCTCTGTCTACAGCCCTAGCCGACTGTGCTCTGTTTTCAGATGTAAAAGATTATTGTTTCTCCAAATAAAAATGTAAGGATATCATCTTCTCTGTCTGTCTCTCTCTCTCTCTCTATATATATATATATATATATATATATATATATTAGTTAATAAGCCAACATTTTAAAACAAAGATTTAATAGCCTTTCTCACAAAACAGAGACATGAGAAGCCAGAAAAATATAAACTTTTGAAACTAAAAACGTGACGGAAAAGGTTTTATTGCTTGTAGGATAATCATTTAATCTAGGTAAACACTTTGGAGTTGATTAAAAACCGAACATTCGAAATAAGCGCTGTCTAGGTAGATTATACAAAAGCTAATTAATAGGTCTTCCGTCCATTGAGAGAATAAAGGAATCAAATACACAAACCGACAACAATCTTGGAGGAATTCGTGGTCTTTTAAAGAAAGGGAAAGCAAAAACTATTCTTAAAGCATGGTAAAAATAAATAAATAAATAAATACGTAGATAAATAAAAAATACATTAACTATGCCAGTTGAAATCGGAGGAAACATTTTTAATATTTTCTTTTTCGATTAATTGTGAGATTTGAAGATCAAAATGAAAAAGAGAGCCTCATAGAGGAGAGCTAGTTACACGTTTGTTTAAAAAAAAAGATCGGAAAACACCATGATTTGTTATTATTTGTTGTGATGAAAAGCTATAGAAAACTTAAGAAAAAAAAACAGATAAAATTTAATAAGAATTTAATGTGATGAAACCAAGTAAAGAAATGGAATTTGTTGCTATAAAAAATTGGCATTTTCTTGCAAGCATCCAATTTAGGCAAACGTCAAAGAAGTAGTTTTCAGAATGTTTTTGTTCAATTGTTGCAAATATCAAAATAAGATTCGACAATAGAAGACTCATGAGACGAGGGAGAAAATATCAGTTTGCTTGAAGCGAACAAAGCAAAATTCTTCCCGATATATATATATATATTATATATATGTGTGTGTGTGTGTGTGTGTAATCCAAGCTTAAAAGATATTTTTCAAGAGCCAGGCATACTTGCTTATTGTCAACCAAATAACCGCAGAGAAATAATTGGTAGAAAAAAAAAATGCTAAACAACAAAGAAATCAATAAGCCCACAACAAAATCCTCTCAATTTTTCGAAACGTTATATTAAGAATAAACAATGCTGCAAACGCCTCAATTCAACCAAATAATTCTCTAGCTTCGCTAAATATATAAAATAGAATAAATCTTTTAAAAGATTGGAAATAAAAATTTACCATGAATCTAATTGCTGAAGCAGAGAAGCAATTTATTTACCGGACTGCACTTGTTGCCAAAAACATTACATTGGTAAGTCAGAATGGCCGTTTTACTTTAGACTAAATAACACCGAATCAAATCAATGGATTATAACAAATACTTGTAAAACAGGATTTCCATGCAAATGGTCAGGGTTTTGACTGAGATGCAACGTTCACCCCCATAAAAAGAATCTAAAATAACGCATTGGAAATATCATGGTGATAAGAAAAACACACGAAGATGAATGGATATAATGTCCTCAAACTGTAACTGCGAATTAAGCTGAACGATCCTCAAAACACTGTTTTTCGATAAGATGGACAGGTTTGGGGGTGACACGTAAACATCTAAAGAAACCCAGCAGTCACGAATAATTTAAAACGCACCAACCCCATGCTTAACATATAATCCCCAAATGGAAATCTCAGTGTCATTTATATACGGTAGCAGACATCATATGAAAGGTCAATCGAAGGCACTTCGATTCTAAAAATATAATTTCATTCTGCAAATGTATATGCTGTGTCATTAATTCATTTTTGTCATTTCTCTTATAGCATATTAACTAAGGAAATAATTTTGAAATTTCTTAACAAAAAAGCAACTACATTTCTTCACACACTTTTCCTCAACTATGACTTAAGATCGAAACTAGTTGAGAACAATCTGAAAATAAGTAACACAAGAGGTAAAATTCTTATTTGTCCTATAATGTTATATAACTGAAAAAACGGACACATTTAGCAAATCCAACAAAAATAATCAAAATTAGAACGTTCCTACTACATTAAATATCATAATTATTCTCTTGCCGAGCATATCTTCGTTTTTCATTTTCAGTTTTAAAATTTTGTCAAGCGTTTTCTTCAGGCTCTTTTGTACACGAAATACCGCGGCCACTTAAAAGTGCAGTCAAGATTTATTTGCGCTTTCATGTAGTTTAATTCTCTTTAGCTAAACCTTGTTGGCAGGAGAACGTTTGAAAACAAAAATATTAAGAATATGGCAAACTACATGAAAAGATTATTGTTCCAGAAAATAAAGTTTCTGACAATTCCAAGAATCACTTTTATTTTTCTTATTAAAAAAAGTTTGTTACGCATTACAAATTGCTTTCAATTTCGTATTTCAAGAATCAAGGAATGCACATGTTTTATTATTTTTTCAGTTTGAATGAATTGCATTAAAAATCATTTACCCCCCCTCCCCCCAAAAAAACTTGAATATTTCAGGTAAAACTTTAAAACAAAATTAACCGCCAGAAACAAAGTATTGCGATATTTGCTTAGATTCTGAACAAAAGTTTTATCATACAGACTTGTCGGTTTCAATCGATGGGTTTTGCTTAAACATCTTTATCTGTCTTGCCGGTATAGTACCAATCGTTTTATGACAGGTGACTTCACCTTTACTACAGATATTTATTGGGTTCACACAAAACTTTCACGCGTCAAAACACGCACACCTAAAGAGCAAAATATGACAAGGTCCACTTAGTTAAATTAAAAAATGTCAAAAAGATTATTATTTGTTGTAGTGGCGTTAGTGATACTATAACTAATATTACTAGGATCTTACCAGAGTGCAGAAATAGCTATGGAACATGAAGATGACGGTGATACCGATTATAGTTTGAGCATTTGGAATGGTCTCCAAAGAGACTGGAAGAATCAAAGATCAGAGGAAGAATTAAAACCAGTCAAGCTAAAGAACTTCTTAGATAAACTCGAATATTTCAAAGAATCCTGAACAGACTTCGATTTCAGCGGATTTCCAAATTATTTCTGACGTGAAAAACCCGTAAATAATAGTCATTATATATTTAGAGAAAAGGAAATATCTCAGCATCCAAATAATACACACACAAATATATTATATATATATATATATATCCCGAGATTTCCCAAAATAGTGTGGCTACTGGTTCACTAAAAAATCATTTCTACAAGATTTAACAAAAAACATTGGTATTTCTAAAATATATTGCAAGATATTTTTGACTGAAGAATGAAAGTAAAAATTTGGAAACAATTAATCTAAAATGCAGAATTTACCCTCCAGTGTTTCTCAGGATCTTTTAATATTCATAAATTATTTACGTAATGATATAAAATCAGAAATGAAATTATTTGCTGATGATATTAAACTATTTATTTGGCTATTTATCAAAAGAAACAACACAGACGGATCTAGATAAATTGTCATATTGGGAAGATATTTAGAAATTAATATAGAAAAATGTAAAGAATTATATATGGGATCCAAAAAAAAAAATTAACGTTGAATATAAATTATAAAACAAAGAAAATAAAGAAAGTGAGCGAGGAATATGATTGAGGGGTTGGCTTTGATGAAAAACTAAACTTAATTATATTTGTCGATTGTATCGGAGGCATATGGAATGATTTTCTGGTTGAATTGAAATCTTATTTCAAGGAGGGCAAATGTTTATATAAAGATATATAAAACCCTAATAAGACGTTACATAGAATATTTTCTACTTTGTCCTGGGTTCCATTGACGAAACTAGAAATTGGAGTTTAATATTGAGATTAGAAAGCTTACAAAGAGTGACAGAAATTAGGAAATAGTAAAAGATTATAAAAAAAAAGTAAATGATTATAGAAAAAGAGTAAAAAAAATTCAGTTATAGAAAGAGATTAAATTGGACAGTTTGAGAAAAAAAAATAGAGAATACTTGACTGAATTTGAACTGTATATAGAGATTGTATAAACAGTCTATATTTTGAGCAAACTTCCTTTTTTCGTTAAAGGTTGCTGTAAGAAGGTAATAAAAAGCGAAGATTCGCAAGAAGGCTTAACGAATCTGTGGAAAATTTGCGTAAGAAATGTCATATTTAACTTCTTCGATAGTAAACTTAAAGTAATAAAAGAAAAAAAAAAAAAATAGAAAAACTTGAGTAAAAAAAAAAAAAAGTTCAGTTAATTAACTTTTCAAGAAATTGTTAACGGTGTAAGTGGAGGGTTTTGTATCGTACACTCATATTTGCAGCGCAAAACTTATGGCAGGATAAGATGAGAAATAGAATATGTCACATTAGTCTTTCTTTTGAGATTTGTCTGCTTGTCTCTTCTGATAATTTGCTTGGCTTCGGTCACTGACAAGTGGGGTCAGTGAGAAATAACCAACCCTCTCAGCTTTTGTGGCTGAACTATTCTTCTCCACCCCCTAATATGATATTCACTCTTAGCTTAAAATAAAAAAAAATTTCTTTCCTACCAGGTGTGTGGATGTCAAATTTATCCATCTCCAACTACTAAGCTGAAAACTAGACTTTGTACCAAGACAACCGACAGTATGAATAATGAATGTGATATTTTAGCTTATAACTGACTACTTTGCTTCTTACTTTTCATCAATTCGTAAAAACGAATAGACTCATGTTTAGTAGTAAAAGAAAGTGCGAACCAAAACACTTTGATGATTGGAATTTACTTTAGATCACTGTTTTCTAAATCGGAACGACGGACCAGACAATAATTTTCAGGGACAAAAGTCAACGGTAAAATTTTATGTGTGCACCCTTTCAAGTTCAACAGGGACTTTTTTCTTTAGTAATTTGAACGAATCTGACCCTCAAACTCAACGCAATTGTTTTTAATTTTAGAAAAGCAAAAACTTTAATTCAATGTACAATGATCACCCATTTCCAGGACAGAAAATGTTAGAAAGACAAACACTCACACAGTTCGAATCGTTTAATCAGTTGTTTTTTTTTAATTTTGTTTACTTATGGAGGGGGGAACTTTATCATTTAAAAAAAAAATTCTTCCGAAAATGGGTAAGCATTCGACACTGAATTAGTGTAAGAAAATGGCCCTCCCTCACGAAATGTAAAATTTTCTTTTCGAAAAAATGAAAAAACTTGCGGTTAGTTTGAGGTTCTAATTAGTTCACTCACAAATTCTCAAAAAACCTTTTTCCTGGTAAACGCTTACGGGTGCTCAAGTAGCACCATACTAAATCAACATTAGTTCTCTTTATAATAACAATACATAATAAATTTTTATATTATCGATACATAATTTTAGTCGTTTTTGTTTGTGAAGATATATCAATGAAACTTGATGTACTTACCCTTATAACATACAGCTTTTTTAAGTGGATCAAAGATGTTCATAAGCTGGATTGAATTCCTTAGGACAAAACTTCTGAAACTTTTTTATTTGATGCACATCTTGCAAGGTTCATCCCTCATTTTTTTTAAAGATATATGTCCAAACTAAACATTGTAGAAATGTATAATAACTGGAAAGTAAATGTCGGACTCGTTAGATATTTCCATATTTCCTGTCAACACCTGAGATTTGTATTCGAACCCTTTTAGAAGCCAGTTTTGAATAATTATTTTCAAAAAAGCAGAATATTCTCCTGTGGCTGGTAAAAGTCATACGGAAAAAGTTACAATTTATGATGGCCAGTTAGGGTTAAATTTTGTAGAAAAATGTTTTCAAGTTGATTGAAACGTAACGAATTAATCGATTTAACACTTTTGGTTTAACATTCGTTTTCTTCCAATGACTCTTATTACTAGAGGATTTTTTTTTACCTGGATTTGGCTTCTCTACTTGGAAGGTCGGGCCTATACAACTCCATTTCTATGTAGTTTTTTGGCTGCTTAGTTTAAGCTTAGTAGAGAACTGCATATGTCTTATTGCAAATAGTGAAATATAGACAACTGATTTGCCAGTAACAAAATCATGATACGAGAACGAACCGATTTTGATGACGAAGATGATTGATTTCCCACTGGTACGAATCGTCAGATCTTTGAGCCTAGATAAAAGCAAAGGTTTCGAACTACGATTTTCAAACTATTTATTCGGAAGGTTAGAACAAAGCGTTTTTCCTACCAGCTCATCAGCCTAAGCTAAGAGTTGTAAATGACACAGAAAATGAATTCAAACTTTTTAAAAGGAAATGATGTACTGAAAAAAAATTCTTTTTGGATCATGAACGTGTTTCAACCAAGTTAGAATTTCTGATAGTTTTATATACAGATAGAAAGTGAAAATAGTAAGATAGGTGATTGAATAGATAGACAAGAGAGACATTGAGATATATATATATATATATATATATATATATATATATAAAGAGAGAGAGAAAGATAAGATAAAGAACATAGATAAAGACGTAAGAAAAAGAGCATTGAAAAATCGATAGATACTGATAGAATCAGATAGACATGAGCAAACAGGGAAAAATAACATTGGGAAATTGCAAAAATACCCAAGCAACACAAAGATAAAAAAAAATGACTATATATTTTTAAGCTTAGCTTAAGGCCAACGTAGGTCACTCAAGGGTGATCAAATTGAATATATGCGCGAGATAAATTTGCAAAACATTGCATGATGGAAAGTGCCCTTGTGCCCTTCCAGATGAATAATGGAAAGATGATATAGAAAAGGGGAAAAATGACCGGAAATGGATAGGTTTGGTTTCTTTGTTTAATGGTATATCAACTTTCTTTGGTTATTTAGAGCCAAAGCCAACCTTATAGAAGAACAGCAATGGCACTATTTAATCAATATCTGGGAGAGAAGGGGTTCATGCCTTTCCCAAGAATATTAGTCTGAAAGTAACATAATAGCGAGACTGGATATTGAACTCGCTTATTTCGAGGTCCCAATCAAGCACTTTGGCTATTACGTCACAAAAATAAATCGGAAGAATATTAATTTGTAGTCATAGATCAACAATACATAATTGCTGACCATTGCACTATACAGACCTCTCCAAAGTAGAGATTTGCAAAGCTAAACTTCGTTTAAGACAAATCAAGAACTACAAGTCACCCCTCGAGAGTTGAAATGAATCACAATTTTCTTCTCCCCTTACACTTCGCGAGATGTCCAGAAATATCAAAATAATTAAGCATGGAGCATCTATTGAGTTTCAAGCTTATTAAACACCAGACCAGCTTGCTCGCCACGATGAGGTAGCCCCCCACCCAACTCAGAAACAAAATACTTCCTAGTTTCATTTAAAAATTTTGAAAAAATTGAAAACATCAAAAACATATTCAATAAATTTGCTATTATGTATATCTATACATAAATAAGTTTGTTCATTTAACTGAATATCAACTCCTTGTGGGTTATTGCAAAAATTTAATCAATTTCCAAATTTTTGATTGCAATCATTACAATAATTTCAATGTACTATTTCATTTTTTTAAAATCTCTTTTTATTTGTCAATCATTTGTATGCATAGTGTTATACGCTTTCAAGTAAAAGTAAAGTTAATGGCCTTAGTCGAGGGTGACCCGAAGGCTCCCTTTTCAATAGCTACTACACCAAGGTGTAGTGGAAAGCACTACTACATTCCTGGATTGCTTCACTTTACCCTTGATCCTCACTTTATAATGCTGACTGTTAAGCAAGGAGGTATCAAGTACCCATTTTGAGTCTTTTGTATGACTCGACATGGGATTGAACCCCGGTCTCCCCGACTATTGGCAAACACTCTACTCATTAGGCCAGAGCCCGGTACCGCTTTCAAGTAACCAATAATAATTTCTTCTAAACAAGTAATTATTCTGTTAAAAAATTGCATAGTTGAATGAATTCGAGTGTTCCTATCAAACTTAGATAAATTTATTTAACAATATTTGTTTGCACACTGAGTTTCTCGTATTCATATCCAGTTATAACATTTCAATTTATTTAACTCATAGATGGGATCCTAATAGGTTTGAATGGAACAAGGAGTAATGGCAATGAAGTAGGTACTCCACATAAGCAACTGAGGCTTTACCACCAGATGAAATTTGGTGTCATTTTTGGGAGAACTTCTTTCGTTTTTATTGTAAGTTAGTGGTGTGAGTTATTAGAATAGAAACTTAAATCATAACTTACGATGAAAAGAATTTATTCCAGAAGATGTACAAGGACGTGTAAACAGAGGTATGTTGCCAGCTAGTCTCGGTAGAAATTTAAGGTTTTGTCTGGGTCCCTACCAAACCAGAGAGCGGCAAAAATGTCCGTTTTATAGTGGGCTCTGGGCACGAATAGAAGCACATACGTGGCGGGTACAAAAATATCTTGACCCCGTCAGTATTCCGCTTAAAAGGGCGCTTCACACTCCCGGCAATTAATCTAACCATGCAAGTAGGTAAAGCCTAGTGGTATAGTACAGCACCCTGCGGTCATGGGAGTGTCGTTCTCAACCACCCGACACGTATTCCATGCAGCACCTTCATGTCAGGTGGCCTCGACTGAAATGCCTCGTTTCGGTGGGGAGACGGAGTATTTAAATTGGGGCTATTTACATTTTGTTGTTGATTTTTGGCTCACAGTCCTATCAAATACCAATAATTTTAAACAGATCCATATAACCCACTAATGGGATCATAACAGGTTCTATGAATCTGGATCAGAGAGGAGCGGGGAGTAATGATCATGATGGGGTACTCAACACCCCCAATAGATCTAAAAGTGGAACTTTACCATCAGATACTGTTTTGTGTCATATACATCTTTTTGAAGGGGTTTAGCCCTCTACAAATTATACAGTCGACGTATTCTAAGCCTCTTCGCGATTCCTCAATCTTTCGTCATTGAATAATTATTAGACAGTAATGCTTGACGCCATATAACTGTTTGCAAATTATTTCTATTAAGAAGTGTTACTTGGAGCAATATCTGCTCACTAAGGATTACTCATAGTTACTTGATCCATATAACTTTGTTCAAAGAAATAACTATTTTTAAATAGAGCTAGTTACTCGAAACCATTTGGGGGTGTCCTCGTGGTGTAATGGTTAAAGCGATGGACTGCGGAATCATAGCAAGCGAGTTCGTACTCCAGTCGCGCTGTTACGTTCACTTTCGGGCAAATACCCTTGGGAAAGGTATGAACCCTCTTATCCTCCCAACTATGGGTTAAATAGTACCACTACTGTTCTTCTAGGAGAATGGCTTTGGCATTAAATAACCTACAAAGGTTGATATGCCATTAAAAACAAAGGAACCGATAAAAAAGGAACCAATCGAAACCATTTAATTGTGTATAAATTATTGCTAGTAAATAGAAATACTTGAAACCGTATGCTAATTACTTGTATTATATTGGATTACTTGATATTTAATTGAGTGCAAAGTATTTCTTAACAAACAGCTTCAGAAAATATGTAAATAAAAGCAGACAATAAATGTGATTCTTTTCCGCTAGTTATAAAATAATCCTAAGCAGGTTTACATGCCGTTAAAATCAATCAATCAATTTATCAATCATTTCATATCTCGATTCTTATGATATCTAGAAAACTCCGAAACACGTAGTTTTTCCTTATATCGATCAGTGGAGCCACATTACCTGATATGGTATTTGCCTTCTATCGCAGAATCATATGTGAAGCATGCGAAGCATGGGATCTTCAATAGATATGCCCAACAGTCTACGATCTTTCAGAGAAAGAAAGTCGATTCAGTGAATTCCTTGTTTTTATTGTACGGAATTCACTTCGCTGGATCAACAGGTTCCACTGCGAGTGATATTTTGCCGATCCATAAAGCGTTCCCAATCAACAGCCACATGATAAAACTCATTATTATTGATGCATTTCACCCTGGCGCCTAAAGCCAAAGAAAATGTCTGTCTTCCTGTGTCAGTCCAAGCTCCTTGGCCTGTTCGTCTCACCCGGACCCCAACACTATGATTTAACATAATGCTTTGTCGACAGTAGCCGGGTATCATTGCAACTTGTCTTTACAAAGTAGAAGACTTTCAGAGCAGGATGACTTTCATGATAGAAGAAGATCATAATCTGGATCAGGTCCACAACTCACTTGAATGCAAACTTCTCAAAACCAGAAAATGTTTTTGGACATTTCTTTTCAGGATTTGCCATTTTCTTTATTATCTTTTTCTGCACATATCAGTTCGAGAATATGTAGTTGTAAAGTGTGACGACTATACGGAGAAGTATGGAAACCACATATCTCCATAGGTTCATGGGAAATCTGTAAACCTAGAGCTGATAGAGAACTCTCTACCCACAAGTTATATATATATATATATATAGAGAGAGAGAGATGGATTCATGCCTTTTCAATGTGTATTTATATAAATTGAAATGCAAACAGCCCACTCCAGGTTTTTGATCTCTATTCATCGAGTCCATATAACCGTTAAGCCCACGATAAGACCTCACTAAATATCGTATCATTATCATCTCTATTCAGCTGTGGGTTTTGTTATAAGGTTATAATTTGTTATTTTAAATGTTATAATGGCGGATACAACTCTTGAGAATCTTGCAGTGTTTGAGTATTATTTTAAATGAGTACTAGATGCCACTGAAGCTATTCGCAAAATTTGTGGAATAAAATCAATATATGACCGCACTACGTTTACGTTTTTTAAGGGTATTTGTGCCAGTGATTATATGAAGATAAGGCTGGTGATTAATCACGTGGAATCAAATGACTAATTGCCCAGTCGGTTGGGGCCGTAGAATACATCGACAGCTTCTCTGCAGAAGGATAAGCCCCCCCACCTCCAATGAGTGTCCTGGTTATGATAGAAAACAATCTGATGGTGATGTTCTGGTAATGCTGGAGATTTGGGGAATGGGGAGCACTCCTTCATTGGCATCACTCTCAGGTTCACTCTGGCCTGCAATGGTAGCACCTGAGAGCTTCCTATCAATGGGTCAAATTGAAGTAATGTGTGTACTTATGATAAACTGAATAGTTAGATATAAAACTGTTTTCACATTTAAATTGCTTACTTATGCAAAACTGAATTGTTTGAATTGGATCTGTTTTTGTATGTTGGTTTGGTTTGGTTTCTTTGTTTAATGGCATATAAACCTTTGTAGGTTATTTAATGCCAATGCTATTCTCCAAGAAGAACAGTAGTGGTACTATTTAACCCATAGCTGGGAGGATAAGGGGGTTCATACCTTTCCCAAAGGTATTTGCCCAAAATTGAAAGTAATAGCGCGACTGGAGTACGAACTCGCTTACTACGATTCTGCAGCCCATCGCTTTAACCATTACACCACGAGGGCACCCGCTTGTATGTTGGACTAAATTGTTTAAAATAGAACAATTTTTGACATTGAAACTATACTTACGCGAAACTGGATTGTTTGAAATAGAACTGTTTATACGTATAAAAATAAATTTGGCATCAAATAACCAACAATAGTTGATATGCCATAAAACAAAACTAAACCGGGGTTGATATGCCATTAAACAAAGAAACCCCCACAAAACTAAACCAAACCAAAACCTCATGCCTAACTGGTTTTCAGCAATAATGATAATAATAAATTCTCGTGCAACCCTCTTCTCTTTTGGCCTTTCAGCGACTAACGTCTCTATAAAGAGCTGGATGCTGTAATCTACACTTTGATCTAGTCAGTAGATTTTAAACAATGAAACCTTGTTCTTTGTTCCGCCCAGAACACTGACATTTAACCTCAAGAAGGAGTACTCAGTTAGTTCAGCAATCAAGTTGCATTTTAAGTGTTAAAATTTTGTCTGCTAGAAGGCTAGAAGTGTAGGGATTTGAAAAAGGTCTGACAGAATTTCTCTCTAACCGTTACTCTAATTTAATGTGCTTGTACAGGGTGGAACGATAAAATTATTGCCCTAGAAAAGACGACATGATTCCATTTCCGTTTAATGAAAACCGGTTTTCTTTTTTTGTTGCAGACCATCTACTAGTTGGCCAGTTGTGTACAAATCCCAAGAGCGATAGGAGCCTTCTATCATGTCTGAAAGTGACACAATGTTCAACGAGCGAGATCGGAGATGCGCCGCTGTACAACTCATGCACTCTACCGATCCAAGTTAGGACAGCCAGAACCATCGCTGGATTGCCACGAATAACAGGGACGTGCCCAGGGTGATGAAAACAAAGTTTCCGGCTACGGTTATGGCCTTTGGTGTGGTTTCAAGTGAGGACGACATCATGCCACCTCTCATCTTCGAAGTCGGCTTGAAAATCAACACCAAAGTGTACCTGGATGTGCTAAAGAGTGTGGTGATCCCCTGATGCAATTTGGTGGCCGGTGGCAGACCCTGGGTATAGCAGCAGGACTCGGCGCCGGCTCACAAGTCCAAAGAGATCCAGGCTTGGCTTCAGAAGGAGTGCAACGACTTTGTACCCTTCTCTCACTGGCCCCTCTCCTTCCCCGACCTGAACCCGCTGGACTACTTCGTTTGGTCATACGTCGAGAACATCACCAACATGACCTCCCACAACACCAAAGCCAGCCTGATCGCCGAGTATTCGCCGAGCTCCTGCCGGCGCTTGTGGAAAAGGCATGTTCCCAGTTCCGGATCCGTATCGAGGCGGTGATTGAGGCTGAAGGTGGCTACATTAGATAGATATCAGCTCTACTACATAATCAAGTTACTTGAATTGATTTTTTCAATAAAAGTTTTAAAATAAAGCTGTAGTGTTGTTTTCTTTAGGACGACAATTTTATCGTTCCACCCTGTAAAATAAAGCTGTCGTGTTGTTTTCTTTAGGACGACAATTTTATCGTTCCACCCTGTATATCAACTAAACTTAGTTTACAAGGCTACAAAATTGACGGATTAATTGATTTTAAAGGAATTTCAAGCCCGTTTAGAACTACTTTATATGTAGTAGTTTAGGAATTGCGCTTATTTTACACAGGTATTTTTTGTGTCATTATTCTAAAGTGTTTTCTGCGCAGACAAATATATGATATCAAGTATTCCTATCAAACACAAGTTTTTTTTCACAGTTGTACGGTTTCAAATATTTCTATAAAATGCTAATAACTATATGAGTTCAAGAAATTATTTTTATCTAATATCAGTGATTTGCTTGCACACAATTACATGGTTTCAAGTAATTAATAATCATCCCCAGTAAACAATTATATCTTCAAGTAACTATTCTTGAAATAATTTAAAGTTACATTGTATCAATAATTCCAAATAATTTTCAAACATCAATTTGACCCATAGATTGGAGACCAAGAAGTGCTACCACTCTGGGTCAGTGGACTTGGGAGTAATGGCAATATCGGGCTACTCCACACGCTCAAGAGCTCCAGAATCAGAGCCTTACCATCTGATGCTGTTTAGTATCATACCAAGATCTCCCCTTTTGGGAGGAAGTGGGGGTCTTAATTCTCTGCTGCAGATACCGCTCTGTGGATAGGATGAATAAAGAGAATGAGACACACAGTGTCGATCGAATTCACTCCATAATGGTCAACTAGGTTGGTTTTCTCTCGATAGAAAATATAAACGGTTATTAACTAAGCATAGTTTTGTCTGACACAAGGCCAAGTATGAACCATTCAGTGTGGATCGAATTTACTACACAATAATTATGATAGTATCTGCTAGATTGGATCGCTAACCTCTGTTTCTCAGCGAGGCCTCCTCGATACATAAATTACATGTTGAATTATATATATTTATGCATAATGATCGACAAGATATCTTTGTATATGAATCTATAATCATATTTTCCTACTTTTGAGTTGTTGCTTCTTCTCTGTTCTGTAGTAGCAGCCAAATGAATGTGTCTGGTTTGCTCAGTCTCGGCTCTAGAGAATAGAAAAATCGGGACTTGGGCCAAATGTCAGTTTATATCATTTCGTTATATGGTACGAGTTTATGAGCCGCTGTCAATTTAGCTTATGAAATGGAGAATCGAACGCGTGTTTTCGCGTTTCCTCCCATAAATACACAAGGAAGTCTCATTTGAATATACATACATAGGTATAAAAGCGCAAATATATTTATCTGTTTACATTCCCCTAATTCCTAAAATTTAGCAGCAAGCACACACATCTCTCTATGAACTGATATAATACTTATTCGACAAGACCTAGTGGATAGATGGAAGTAGACACGGATAGGTAATAGATAAACTGGGATCCACAGACTGATATGAACGGAGGAAGATAAAAAATAATGATATATAGAAATATAACTTGGAATGAACAGCGCGAAAACATAAATATATATAAACTTAGACAGATAAGAAAACACTGCAGATAGATAGATAGAGAGATATTAAAGAATATCATAATATATTTCTACTTTGTAAAAGTTTACTAAAAAGCATGTTTTAAGAAAACATCTAAACCTAATCTCGGCAAGGACGGATGGCGTAGTGGATAAGGCGTTAAGTTGGAAAGTACTTCTTAGTGAAATCACCAGGAAGTTGCAGGTTCAATCCTAACCACAGGTAAGAATAACAAGGAATACTTACTATAACTTAACTCTAGTGCCCGGTAATGGTTAACAGAACTGGAACAGTCTACCCATGTGGATCAAATAAAGAGTTCAGTTTGAGGTTCTGTGTAGGCTTCCGAGTTTGACATGAAATCCCTGAAGAAGGACATATCGGCCGAAATGTTGTGAGTATCGCAAAAAAGACGAGAATCAATATTCCGAATATTCTAAGATAAAAAAAAATCTATTTATTTACCAGAACGCTCCACCAAGGACACCAAGTCAATTTTTAAATGGAGCTCTGCCAGTTAGAATAAAGAGTTTTCCTTTTACGCCAGTTGCACACAAAGGCTAAAGAGCCCACTCTGCACCACTATATTCCATAGCTGAAGGAAACGTTAAAATAATGTCCTTCCTAAGAGTATTAGCTTGAAGAGAAATGCAGCCAGATCTGTCCAGGATTTGGACTCTGTTTGTCGTGTCTATTTCATATGACGATAACCGTTACGTCCAATGTAGGACTTCACTAGATATCATGTAATTATAAATATTATTAAGTTTTGTTTTAAGGTTATAATTTGTTATTAGAGATGGAATAATAATGGTGACTAGTATTGAGAATCCGGCAATGTATCATTTTAAATTATTCCTCATTGCCACTGAACGCATTCGCAAAATTAGAGAGTTGAAGAATGTTAGGTATGACCATACTACCCTAATATTCTTTTAGCATTTCAAGGGCATATTGATTCGTCCCTTTGAATAAATTCCACTATTGATTGATTATGATCTTTTAAAATCAAATCTGACAGCTTCGGAAATTTTTCAGATGAAGTTGGATCAACGAGAGGTTACCACAAAAAAAAACCCTTTTATACGCTTAAAAACAATTGCATAAAAAGATAGGACATTCATAGATAATAAATCTTCAAGATTATGATCGCTGCCTCGATATATATATATATATATATATATATATATATATATATATATATTGTGTAGCGTTTACTTTTCCAAGTTGTTTCTATAAATAGCGTCAGTAGCTAAAGACATTCAAGTACATTAACATTGGTTTCAAACTTAATTCTACTAAGTTTGTGTCATATGTTCCTAATATATAGTGCCTCGAGAATCTGAAGTTTTTGCTTGTGATTTTTTTGTTCTAATATTGTTGTGTTTTCCGTAAGAATTTTCCGTTATTCTGTTGTTGAGCATGGATGTTTTTTTTAATGCTGTGCTATGGAACTGGTATCAGAAAGATGCATTGTAAATCTTCTCGATAGGGTAGTTGAGGTTAAACCAACATACATATTGTTGTTTTCAGAGATACAATCTGCTAAAGGACATTCAAATTGATATATAACGTTAGTTTTTTGCAAAACTCCAATCGAGGGAGAGGATTTTTAATGATTAAGTTGGTGGTTTTAAATTTATTAGAGTATATAGAAAGTTTTATTTTTTTATTATGATCAGTGGGGTGTTATATGTATATATTATGAGATAACTGTCTTGCCCTCTGTTTCTGTCTTTGTCTTTCTCTATCTGTGTATGTGTATATATATATATATATATAGGGAGAGAGAAAGATAGATAGATATGAACAGACTAAGGCATTTGCCATGGTAGATCGATAAATACATATAAATAGACTGAGATTGCTGCATTGCTCGAGAGATTAACAGGGTGATAGATATGAACAGATCAAGATAGATAGATAGATAAGTGAAAACTGAGATGGATAAGCAGATTGATTGCTATGATGCTATTTTCTTTGATGAAAAAGCAGATAAATACGAACCGAGTGAGAAAAATCCATTTATTCATTGTGAATTTTGCAATTTAATTTGTTGAAAACGACATTTATTTTTACTACTGGTCGAGCGGGTTCTTTGTCCTGATGAACATGACTCTAAATCTCTGTATGAATTAAAATGAATAAATGTCCAATGTTACATACTTTCCAATTTGTTAATGGTCCCTCGGGTTGCAATTCAAATTAGATTTATTCAAACTCTCGACTAGTGAAACTAATAAACCTCTTGCCATTTGTGCAATCGAGATTGTTTTAATAGCCAATTATCGTCTGCTATTCTCTAGAATAACGACGCCACACAGATGTTGATTTGGACTAAGTTTACTTTCACAAATATCCACCATACATGACTGTAATTAGATTATCAAACTAAAACTTATAACTATTGTTTTAACAATAACTATGTGAATGAAATTAAAAACCAAATAACCGTCTACCAAGAAAATAAACAAAAGAAAGAAAAAAAGACCGCATGAATCAGAGATCTGTGTATTTTCTTTTGACTTCAGGTGGTCTAGCTGAGGTAAATGCCAATCTTTCCTATTATTATCATTGTTATTATCATTGCACTCCTTGAGAGGTTTTCACATCAGCGTCAGCAGATGGTCGTTCACTGGAGTTTGAGTGACAACAAGTTTCCTCAAGTCTCCAGGACTCTTCTCAGTATTCTGGCAGTTCTCAATAATGTAGAAGTTTGGATGGTCTTCATCCGTCCTCTTATTTCCAAGTCCCTTTAATAATCCTTTGATGACTGTACCAAAAGCATCAGTCTCAATTGGTATAATTGTCACTTTTGTGTTCCACTTTTTAAAAAATTCTCTAGCAAGGTCTCGGTACTTATCCTCCTTTTCACTTTCTTTCAATTTTATGCTGTGGACAGCCGGGGCAACAGAATCCACAATTTTGCAAGTCCACATTTTGTTGATTATTAAAAGGTCTGGTTTTCTGGCCGAGATTAGGTGATCAGTTTATATGTCGAAATCCCATGGGAGTTTGTGTCTCATTCTCCAGGACAGATGCTGGGTTGTGCATATACCATTTGTTTGTATGGTCAAATTTAAGTTTCTTGCACAACTCCCAGAAGATCACCCTGCTCAGTTGTGTCTAGTTTTATACTCCTTCTGTGCTAATTTGCTGCATTTACATTTTATTCATTTGAGAGTTTTTCACACCAGCGTTAACTGATGGTCTTCCACTGGAGTTTGAGTTACAGTAAGTCTCCTCAAGTCTTCAGGACTCTTCTTAGTATTCTGACCGTTCTCAATAGTGGAGTAGTTTGGATAGCCTCCACTTGTCATCTTATTTCCAAATCCCTTTTCTTATGCTTTGGTGACTATTGACTGCGTCAATTACAATTAGTATCACCGTCATTTTCTTGTTCCGCAGTTTTTTCAGTTCTCTAGCAAGGTCTAGGTATTTCTTTTTCTTTTCATTTTTCTTTTCAGTTTTACCCTGCAATCAGCCGGGATGGCAAAGTCCACTATTCAGCAGGTTCTCTTTTTTTTTTGACTATCACTAAGTCTGATCGTCTGGCCGATGATTATTATTATTATCATTATTGCTTTTTGCTATCTTCGCACATCAACTTTTAAAAAAGAAAAAAAAGAATCTTTGCAGAGAATATACACAATATTAATAAAACATCTATATATACATCATATTCTGTTAAGTAATTTATCCGATAGTTCTTAGAACTGCCCGCTTAAATTATTTTTTATCATTACTTCAGAAATAATCCTATTTAATCTTAAAACTTTTACACTGTTGCCATTTTTGATGTAATCAGGCAGTTTGTTCCAAAAATACATTTCTCTATTAACCAAAAAAATGCTATTGGTTAATAGACTTAGTTTTTAAAATCTGTCTAGACAGTAAATTTGTAATTCGAGATGAAATATTGAAATTATGTCTATCATAATTAGAAATTCTATTAATTATTTTCAAAGTTTCAATCAGATCACTTTTCTTCTCAGTAAAGTAGTTAAACCTAATTTTTCTAATCCTTATAACTGTAATCTTTATCATCTTTATCGTCTTTTTTGTAAGCCCTCTAATCTCTACATTACACTCTAATTTCCATATCTCGACACTGGAGCCCATGCCTTAGTACCATGTTCAATATGAGGCCTTAGTAACGTTTTATAAATATTTCAAACATTTGCCTACTTTGAAATAAAATGTCTACCTTTACAGCCAATCACTAAATTTACGCTTGATACAAGATAGATTATAATTATCAGGTTTAAATGTCTCATCAAAGCCAACTTTTAGATCACATTCAATATAAACTTTTTTGATTTCCTTGTTGCTTTATTTACATTTATCTTTAATGGTTTGGTATATGATATGTAGTTCTTTACATTTTTCTGTATTAGATTTTAATTTCCAAATACTTCGCTATATGATTATTTATCTAGATCCACCCGAAGAACACCAGAGAGTAGATTCTGTCTTTTAGGATATTCGTTACCAATTTTTACTTACATATTTGTCTATCATAATGTATCTTACAATATTTACAATTTTTTTTAGAAATATCTAAATTTTTCATTTCAAGTAATAAACGATAATGAGATACCGTATCAAATTACTAGCCAAGATCAAAATATATAATATCCACATTATCTTCGATATCCAGTGGGGGAGATCACGGTATACACAGCTAATAAGTTCGAAACAGCTGTCCAGCGTTTCCGTAATTCGCGCGCAAGTGTTCGCCGGATTTTCTGGTCGTGGTGACTCAATTCACAATGTAATTCCTCTACCTAAAAAAAGAAAAAAGTACATTTATATCCTTGCCCTTGAGGTTATAATAATTACACGGATGTGTATTTTGAAACTTCCTGGGAAGACGTTGGCCAGTTGGTGACCGTGTCCTCTGTAAAGAGTACGGATGTAACTTGCAAGACACATTCAGGTTAATTAGCCGCGCAATTACCATGACTAGTTAATTTGGCATCACTTGTGTGCGATGTGGGTTAGTGGCTCATTGGTAGAGTTTTGGCTCTGCATTCTGTAGTCGTTGATTCGATCTCCAGTGGGTGAGATCACAGTATACGCTGCTGATGAGACCTAATAAGGTCGAAACAGCTGTTCAGTATTTCTGTGTGTCACGCGAAAGTGTTCGCCTGATTTTCTGGTCGTGGTAATTCAATTCACAATCCACATTATCCCTTTTCATTAAATGTTCATTTCTACAATTCCTACTTTACAAAATGTTAGTGTTAATTTACCATTAATGAAACCATGTTGATAATTTAGAGGATCCTCAACGAAATTTAATATGTGCTTTCTAATTAAATTTTTAAAAACTTTTCACAAGATAAGTAATGTTGTACAGCCACATACATACATAAGCAAAAACATAATCAAACATAATTTACGAACTTCAATGTGTTATATTGTCATCTACTGATTCACATCTACATATAAACACAGCATCATAACGACACAATAATAAACAGACGCACGCAGACTTCTTTATAAATATATGTACCTCTCACTTTATTGTAAGGGTTCGAAAAGGGTTACTCAACGTTTGCGTGTGAGAGGGAGCTGGAGACCGAATAGAAACTTCAATATTTTGACCCCCACTCTTATGGCCGTCAACGTTGTGTCTTTCTCGTTCTCCTGATGCACAACCGGAGTTCTAGAGGCCCACTCTGCTGGGTGATGGCTTTCTTTACTGCATCTTATCAGCATCTTCTCTGGACCCCAACTCATCAGGGTCCCAAGCCCCTTCGGCCTGGTGAGGCTTTCCCTACCACATCTCGTCCTACTCCGTCTCCAATTCTAACTGGAACTGTCACTTGACTTCTGTCTTGACTGAGTTATATAATAGTTAAACGCCCACTCGATCGCCCACTCGATCTTTGGAATGGCATGATTGATCGTCATCCAGCGTAAATAACTGTCATGCAGTTCACAGGTCATTCTCTTCCGGTGCATCAGTCTATGAGTGTATCATGGGCTTTACCTTGTCCCATTTCATCAGCCAAATCCACCCACGCAATTTCTTTCGATTCCTGGCCATTTGAATGTGTCACTTCCTTCCGGTGCATCACTTTGTAATGGCATGTTTGCTCGGGCCGAAGGTCAAAATATAACAAATGAACGAACGAACACACTTCTTTATAAAATATATATCTCTCACACTTTATTCTCGATGTTTTTGGGGTGCTTGAGAGATGTGTGGAGACGGGGACAGACTGCTATATTGACCCAACTTCTTCTCCTGACCATAGCAGCACTTCTTTCGCATCTTGGGTGGGGTTGCTCAACCGAAGGTTTCCGGGGGCCACAGCCCTCAGTCTGAAAGATGGCCGTCACTCTGGCCTTCCTGTCTCCAACTGCCACCGGCACCGACCTATATTCTTTCATAACGCCCACTTGCTCCCGCTTCTTCTTCCGCTTATTTACACAGGTGCATCTCTGATTGACAATACATGTTAGAAAACTGATCAGTTATTTCTTTTTAAAGGAATGAAATCTTTTTATGTATTTATACTACAATCGCTGTTTTTCAAATATCTGGACTCATTTCATATTCTATGGATTTTTCAAACAATTTACATATTGTATTGATAAGTCTTTCTTTCGATAAGTATTTCAATATATTATCGGATATCTCATCAGGTCCCACCCTTTTATTAACATCCTACGTGGATAATTATAGTTTAGCTTTAGTTCTTATTTGTTCATACCAAATTTTTTATCCTCTTAATGATAACTTTCTTGTAGTGGACCGAACTCTTCCAAAAAATGAATTGATTGAAACAAATCTTGCAAGAACATCAGCTGTTTCAGCTACTATGTTTTTTAATTCACCTGTCTCATTTTTTTTTTTACTGCGCTAACGTTTTTGGGACTTTTTGTTTTTAATTATACATATTTTAATAATGGTTAATTATATGTTAATTATACATATTTTAATAATGGTTAACAATTGATATGAATAATTTAAACGATTTTATTTTCATGTTTTCTTTTTTAATTTACTTTCAATATTTCATATTCACTTTAAGTATTTTCATAGTTTTTCATACTTGGTATATATCCAAAATCGTTCCAAACTTTTCTTTTCTTTTACAAAGAAGCCGATTATTGTGCCGTGGAAATTTTCAAATAGATCACCTTATTTAGAAAATTTTGTAACTTCAGGAATATTTTTATTATTGATTTTGTCTTTTTATTTAATTATTACCATCTTTCGTTAATGTCAAGAGCGTTCGACTTTCATTCCAATTAATTTCATCTCACTTTTCTGACGGTTTCTTTTAAGTTGGTTTGTTGGTACTTTATAGTACATCAATTCTTGTGGAGAATTTAAAACTAAATCCTGCTTATTTATAGACAAAGAGTGTTGCAGATCACGTAGCCAATTAAGCTGCCAGTTCTGATCAGTCACCAGGACGTCCTCCTCACGCATTACTGATTACCTGGTTGGAGGGGGCCTTACCTCTCCGCAGAGGTGCTGTCTACGTATTCTACACCCCTAGCTCATCAGGCAATAACTCTTTAGATCATTTCCTTTGTTTTCTCTTTATATAATGGAGATCTGGTTTCACTTGAAGTTTTACTTTAATACATAGAAGATTACACTGACCTAAAATTGCTTTTTAACTTACTTCTCCAATTAAACATTCAATTTTTTAAAAAGACCTGATCCTATTTACCCAACCCCTCCGCTCGGGCAGGATATGACACAAGGTCAATTTTTAAGCGGAGTTTAACAGGTTTGAATTCAGACTTTTCCTTCTCCTAGACTAGTTGCCTAACCAAGGCTGAAGAACCTAGTCTGTCCTACTATTTACCCATAGCTGGAGGGAGAATAATTGGGTTCATACCTTTCCCAAGAGTATTAGTGCTATGTGAAATGCAATGAGTTTCGTCCAGGATTTGAACTCGTGTCGCCGAGTTCATTTCCTACGACGATAACATTTACACCACGGGCACCTCCTAAGAGGATGAATGCTTTCCAAAACAATGGAATATTGACGCAAAACAATCTTTGAATATGTGCAGTTTGCTTTATTTTAGACGGGTGCAAAAATTTGCATTAGTCAAAATTATCAGTTACTCCGACAATCCAGATTTAGCTTTTGCAACTTAGCATTTCGAAAACTAACAATCTCTGTCGAAGAGATTAACTTCATATTTATGTTAAAAAAAAAATTGTGAAACAAAATACAGTTTTAAAAGAGATTTTTTTTCTTTTTAAAGAGATAATATACCCCCCCACCCAGAAAAAAGTGACAAAAAAAGAAACACAAATGTAACATATGTGTTCGTTACATGTGAATTATTTCTTAGTATCCAAGCGTTTTCAGCTGACCGTTTTAGGATTTCTTTATACCCTGACCATCCAACACGTTGACAGTTATCTTTTGAGTCACGACAGAAGAATATTTTCAAATAAGCCGTTATTGATTTAGTTTAAGATTTGACGAAACATTTGTTTATTTAGATGTTTCTGTGACAGGCATTCTGGCCGTTCTATTTGAAAGCACTTCTTTGAGGATTGTTCGGTTTAATGTTAAAGCCAGTTGGGGGTCAGTGTTTGGAGAAATTTTATTTATTTACTTTTGTGTGTTTCTTTTATCGTTGTGATTGTCCAATGCATTTTTGCTTTCTTTTTATGATAGTGCAGTTTACATTTCATTTGAATTCGTCGTTGTTTTGTTATAATTCACATATTCATCCTGTGTCTATCGTTGTTTAATCAAAAATAAAATTGCCATTGTGAATTTCCAATGTATTGCTTTAGGCGGCGCGTAAAATCGAGTAAATAAATTACATTTTTCATTCTGCAATGACATTTCACGTAGAATTTGTTTCCTTAATGGTGAAGCAAGGTAACGTGTTGATAAATTTGAGGTGATTGCAGCGGGGGTTGTTCTTTATATTTCGTGTTTGGCAATATTTAGTAGAGTTTATTGTAGGTTTGTAAAATAGTTAGGGATTTTAGTTAACTGCTTTTGTAATAAATTGTTTTCTAATGAAACTTGGGTGGTTTTTGAGTTGTGATGGTCAAAGCGAATAAATCTTGCTTGGATGTGTCACTAAAAGTTTTAAGTGGGCCATTGGTCTAATGAGTAGTGTGTTCTCCAATGGTCATGGAGACCGGGGTTCAATCCCAAGTCGAGTCATACCAAAGACTCAAAAAATGGTACTTGATACAACCTTGCTTAGCACTCAGCACTATAAGGTTAGGATCAAAGGTAAAAGGAAGCAATATAGAGAAAGCAGTAGCACTCTCCCCTACACCTCGGTGTAGTAGCTATTGAAAATGGAGTCTTCGGGTCACCCTCGACTACGGTCACCAACTTTATTTACTTACATTTATAAGAAAGGGATTCGAGGCAGTAAGAGAAGGAGAGGCACTATGATAAGGGTTACAGATGCGGAGAGAGGGGGAGAGAGAAAGGAAAATAAAAGAAAGGTTATAAAGATAAGGGAAAAACGAATGAGGTTGTGAACGGAAGGTAACCCTGAAATTCAAGCCATGGTAGCAGCTAACCGGTGCTCTTGTTAAATTAGTTGCAGCCCAGCCTAACGGGCGGTGATTGGCTGAAACAAACTCAAAGAGAATGTCGTTTAAGTGGGTGCGGGATAGAAAAGAGGGGAAGAAAGTCAGATTCAGACCGGCCGCAAAAAAAATCGGCACCTATTTGGGGGGACTTTCATGATGGAGCTAGCCTACTTCAGCGCACTAAACCAGGCTGTCGTGAAAAAAAAAAAAAAAAAAAAGAATGAATGAACCTCAGGCGTTCCCTTTGAATATGTGAAGGGTGATGTTACAAAGAAGAAGAAGAGGCACTTGAGGAAGTCAGAGAAAGGGAGAGAGAGAGAGGGAAGGAGATCAAGAGAAGAAGCAGTGAAGCCACAGACGAGAGACGAGACCCTAAGGGAGGTGGCGATTGGTGGCGATCGAAGAAATGTCCAAGTTGGTGGCTGTCCCTTTCGCATCACACAGTTTGTTCTCTCTGTCAAGCTAAATCAGTTGACACATTTCCTACTCTGTCAGCTTGTCTGTCTCTACGGGGACTACGATGAAGAGCTAGTAGCAAATAAACTTTCGTATCAAACGAACTAACTGACGGTGTTTTGTGGTCGTTTCTTTTTATCACAGAGGAGGTCCGACATAAACTTAAGGAGCAGTACTCCACCAATAATCTATTTAGGAGAGGAAGTGTTACAGATTTATGAATTATTATTTAGTATTTTGTGGCTTCCTATCATTTCTCTGAAGCTATTTGGTTGTTGGCAATTATGAATGGTTCTCGAAAAATATCTTTGATGTTAAGATTTGATTAAAAAATATTCCACGAGTTCTTTGATTTATTTAACTCTTAATTCATCACAGTGGAAGAGTTTTGTAAAATCATGTTATAAAGGCGAAGTGATTTAGATTCTATTTGGCTTTAAGTTTTAGGATATCCTGTTTAGGGATAGTAATGGCTTTAAGCTGGTTTTTAATTAAAGTACGTGAGTAGCCTTGTTAAAGTTTGGATACTAGGACGACTCATAGTGTTAGTCTACAGTAAGCACAGTAAGGACAGACGAGTATCTGGGGTATAGAACGATATGCACGTGTGCATACAAGCTTTATTAGCTGGTAAAGAGGTTTAATACAAATTGGGCACCAAATATATAGGGCGTCCCTAGACCAGTCACGTGACACGCCGTCGTGTTGGAATTCAGAAAGTAGTTTGGTGATTTGCCTAACCAAACCTAATATATACATTAGGGACTATTTCAGCTGATAATTCCAACAGCCTCATATTCAAGTTGCTGTTTTACTTGATTTGTCCTACTTTTTAATTCGTTATTATATGAGCAGATTCTGGTTAGTTTAAGTGTTTGTGAGGAAGACTTTCTTGAACGTATTTGGGGTCAGAAAATCTAAGATGGAAATAGTTTTGTTTGTGGGTTTTATGTTTAGAGCTATTTGTTGTTGCTAGTTCTCATTAATATATATTAAATATCTAAAAATGCCACTGGGTTGATTTTTAGTTGTCAAATATGATTTATCTATCATATTCATGTGGGGTAAGAAATTGTGAAGTTTTGTTTCTTCCTCTGTGTATACGAACACATGTCATTAATATATAATACATAAATGAAGCATTAATTTCAAGATAGATTTAGGTGTACTAAAATATTTCAGTATAAATTGTAACGTATAAAATAATTGCAGCCGTAAGTATTATGAACTCTTTCGTTTATAAAAAGTGTCGATCGTTGAAGTTTATTTATAGTTGTAAGATGAGCAAAAATCATAAGACAAAAAGGAATAAAATTTCGTTATAACTGGATAGTTTTTCATTGTTTTCAACAAGTTTTGATCTTAGGTCATCGTTAGAAGTGTTCTGTTTTTTTTTAAAATAATTTTAAAGAAATGCTATAAGATCATTTTTAGCAAATGAATGACCGTATCATGACCTCTATCTATTATAAATCTGTGACAAAGTTTTACTAAATATTTTCCCTTGCGTTATATATATATATATAAATATATGCACACACACACACACACACACACAAATATATATATATATATATATATATATTGTGACGCCAGCACCAAACATGAATTCAGCGACCCAATTTCGCTCGTTGGGTAGAATAAAATTATGTCAAGGTAAAAATGAAATAACATCTTGAATTTACGAGCAAGCGTATCCT
The DNA here is from genome assembly GCA_963585895.1 of Sepioteuthis lessoniana. Taxonomy (NCBI): domain Eukaryota; kingdom Metazoa; phylum Mollusca; class Cephalopoda; order Myopsida; family Loliginidae; genus Sepioteuthis; species Sepioteuthis lessoniana. Next base: position 110,536,739 of record OY757916.1, read on the forward strand.
ACGGTTAAAGGTGTTTATTTCTATCTTTTTATCCCTCTCTTTCTCTTTGTCAACCTCGATTGCTCGCAGCGAATCCTGCAACCCTCACCTGGGGATATGACCAACAATTGTGTATCTCTTCAGTTTCCATCCCGATGTTGGAGGAAGTACATCGGACAGTGAGTAAATCCTTCAACTTTATGATCCCATCACCAATGAAGAGGACATCGTCCGTTGGTCAGGAAAATATAAGACGACATTGTTCATTGACCAAAGAATGGTGAAAATATCTCAGTTGGAAAACAGAGTTTTAGACTGAAGTGGACTGAAACTGAAGAAACAAAATATATTGCGTCAACCCCCATAATTAACGACGAGGATCGTCTTATTATGCAAACTGAAATTTCCAATGAACTTTCACCAAGGCAGATAGGTGTCTTTGTGGTTTAAATCGTATCATAAGTAAATGTTTGCTCACACCTTTTCTTTGTGACTCCTTCCCCCGATATATTTTTTCTTTTTTTTCTTTACCCTTTGTGGTAGAATTGAAATAAACGTTTCCCTGAGCGAATTCCGAGACAAAATCCCACTTTTTCTTTTTTTTCGAACCTGCGGTTCACCTGTAAGTACTAATATATATATATATATATATATATATATATATATATATATGACCGGTCCATTAGTCTAATTCGTAGAGAGTTTGCCAATGGCCTTGGAGACCGGTGTTTAACTCCAGGTCGAGTCAGAGCAAAGACTCAAAAAAGGGTACTTGATGCCTCCTTGCTTAACACTTAGCATTATAAGGTATGGATCAAGGGTAAAGTGGATCAATCCAGGGAAAGGAGTCGCGCCCTTCCCTACAGCTCAGTGTTGTTGCCATTGAAAAGGGAGCCTTCTGTTCGCCCCCGACTACGATCGCCAACTTATATTCATACATATATATATGTGTGTGTGTGTGTGTGTGTGTGTGTGTGTGTATATATATATATGCATTCAAACTTACAAAGAAAATAAAGTTTTGACAACCAGTCTAGAATAGAAACGGACTTAGCTGTAAACACATCAAAGACACTGATTTATTTACTCGTTCTACAAACAATAAGACCTTTTGTATATTCAACGAATCGAACTGTAAAAGCAAAAACAATCAACCTTTTAGAACGTACGCTTTATTCCCAGCAATATATAGGGGAATCAGAAGAGCCTTTCAATTTTAGAATAAACAATTTTTAAAATAAAATTAAATTTCTGACTCATAATAAACTTTCCTACTGGAAGATTTTCACCTAACATACCATAACTTTAACAGAAATGCTAAATCCTCTGCAATAGAAAAATATCGAGAAAAATCTTCCTAACACCATGTTTATTCTCGAAAACCATGAAGATAGATAGATATTACTTCTTTGAAACCTTTACCCCGAATCGACTCAACAACAAAGTAAACAACTTCAAAACATTACATTTTACCTTCTAAATACTAATCATGTTTAAAAATCAATCTAGAAAAATTCATTGCTATTTAATCTGAACTTCCAACTTAATATAGGCGTCTTCGAAAAAACAAAAAAAAACAAAGTATGTTTATAAGAAGGATCAAGTCATTAGGTTTAAAATGTCAAGTTTCATTCACATGAAAAGCCTATATTGATGCATTCATAATTATTTCAATCTTGAAATGTAAACAGTAATAAAGTAGGCATCTTCTGATGATGGCCGAAATTGGCCCGGATTTATGTATATATATATATATATATAGTTATCTTCTGACCGATAAAATGAAACGCAGTTACTTCCGAGCAGCGATCCTGTCGATACTGCTATATGGATGCTAACTAAACGGCTGGAGAAAAAGCTTGACGGCCACAACACAAAAATGCTGCGAGCAATATTGAACAGGTCCTGGAGGCAACACCCCACAAAGCTGCAGCTATACGGCCACCAACCACCCAACACGAAAACTATTCAAATTAGACGAACCAGACATGCAGGACTCTACTGGAGAAGTAGGGTCGAGTTCATAAGTGATGTACTCCAGTGGACCCCTTTACATGGTCGAGCGAAAGCAGGGCGACCTGCTCGAACCTGCTTACAGCAGCTCTGTGAGGATACGGGGTGTAGCCCCGAGGACCTGCCGGAAGCGATGAACGATAGGGAGAGGTGGCGAAAAAGGGTCAGGGATATCCGTGCGGATGGCACGACATGAGTGTGTGCGTGTCCGTGTTTGTGAACGTTTTTGTACCTATATATAAGCTGGCGACCTTAGTCGTGGGTGACCCGAAGGCACCCTTTTCAATCGCTACAACAATGAGGTGTAGGGGTAGGGTGCTAGTCCATTCCCAGGATTGTTCCAATTTACCATTGATCCTCATCTTATAATACAGAGTGCTAAACAAGATGGCATCAAGTACCATTTTTTGAGTCTTTGGTATGACTCAACCTGGGATTGAACCCCGGTCTCCCGGACCATTGGCGAACACTCTACTCATTAGACCAATTGCCTGATTTTTATATAGTCTCTATATATTTTTACATAGTCTAATCTTTCATTCGCAATATTACGAATTTCTAATTGTCAAAAGTAAATGTTTGCATAATTTTTGAAAGCTGTAAATGCCCAATACAGATAATTAGATTTTATTTAAATATAAAAAAAGGAAAAACAAAGTCAGTAACTTATTATTAATACAAACGTGTTTCATTTATTAATCATTACAAAGCTCATTATATTTTAATATCAGTAGTAGATTGAAGAAACTAGATATATTCGTTACCGCGCAAAAGTTTTTGACCATTTTAAACTATTGTAAATCTCTACTAATTAACTACTTTTCTGTGAATTACATTTGTACCGCTAAAATTTGATTCGGTTCTATTTAGTTTGGTTCGGCTTGGTTTTATGGCATATCAACCATTGTAGGTTATTAAATGCAACGTCATGTTTATATATGTATATATATATATTTGATTTGTAAACACATTTTTGAAGGTAACGATTTTAAATAACGGCCTTCATTTTTGGTACACAGTTAAATGGTTTCTAGTATTAATATATAACAGTCACAATTTAACATCAATCATTTGCTTGCGCAAATAGTTCGTAGGTAATTTCATTTTTAAAAGAGTAAGCGCAAATTTGTTCGAATGCTCGTATTGCTATTGTTTTTACACATTTAAATGGTTTATATTATTACTCCATAACACTAATAATTCAATTGAATATCAATTCTATTCTACACAATTCCTTGATTTGCACACAGTCAAATGGTTCCAAGTATTGCTATATTATACCAATAATTCAATTTAGACTCATAGAGTTTCAAGTATTGTTATATTATACCAATAATTTAATTTAGACACACAGACTTTCAAGTATTGCTATTTAACACTAATAATCAAATTGCACACAGTTAGTTAGTTCCAAGTATTGCTATCTATCACCAACATATGAACTCAGCACCGCAAAGTTGGTATTGCCCGGTGGCGAGGAGGCCCTTTGAAACCAGGTGATTCAGCTCAATAACGCCCACCTGATACAAACGTCAAGTAGACTCCCAGAAAACCAGGGGAAGGACAAGATATTTATACGATCTCCCCAAAGACCAGATAAGGCTCAAGGTCATTTTTGGAAGGCCACACAAAAACACATGCACTGCTGTCACGAAAAATACTTGATTCCGTCGGGTTCCCCATTTCTGGGTATCTCAGGCGCCAAACAATGAATTCAGCCCCGAAAAGCAGATATTATCTGGGGGACGGCCTTTGAGATCAGGCGATTCAGCTTGACAGCACCCACCTGACAAGCTGACCCTCAAAAATCAGGAACGAAAAATATATTTATTTGAACTCCCATCCAACCGGATTTCAATCAAGATCATATCATATTGGGGTGCCATACACAAATCGAGACTCCTGCGCAGATTAGCAACACCTACCTGGCACGAATACCATGCAGACCCCTAAAATACCATGAGTAAGACAAGCTTGTGTTACCAAAACAAAATTTTTATCAAGCGTGTGTGTAATCGACTTCCAACCAAGTCGATATATATAACTCAAGATCGCTTAATGGCGGAGAATCACGAATAAATCGAGACTCATGCGCGGGTAGACCAAAAAATACTTGGTTGTTTCAACATTCCCATTTTGAGGTTCTTCTGGTGCTGAGTAATAAACTCAATTCTGTAAAGTAGATAGTGACTGGCGGGCAAGGCTCCCTGAGACTAAGTGATTCAGCCTAAAAAGACCCATTTGGTGCGAACGTCAGGCAGATCCTCGAACGTTGTCGTCCAATATAGTAGTACACCGATAATCTTCGTAAGGAGGAGAAGAGAAAGAAAATTAATAAAAAAGGCAAATAAGAAAAGGGTAAGGAAAGGAATTCCCAAATCTTAACATACAAAATACAACTATATTTCATTGACAGAATTTTTTTCAAAGGAAACAAATTTAACACATACGTTTCCACTGACAATGCACAATTTAGCCGTGCATAGTTGAGCTAAAAATACAACATTTGATCTCATCATCATCATCTTGTCACGCTACCAGCACGGATCTCCCTGACCCTCTCTTGCTACCCGTCTCTATAGTCCATTGCTTCTGGAAGGTCTTCAAGGCTAGAACCTGTGTCGGCACAGAGCTGTTGTATATAGGTTCAAGCTGGCCGTCCTGCCTTTGCTCGTCCATGAAAAGAGTTCCATTGGTGCACATTGCTTACTTCTCCAGCCGTGTCCCGCATATCTGGCTCGTCTAATTTGGATAGTTTTCGTGATCGGTGGCCGGTGGCCGTGCAGCTGCTGTTTTGTAGGGTGTTGCCTCCATGACCTGTTCAATATTACTTGTGTAATCGACGTCAAGCTTTTTCTCTATACGTTTTGTTAGCGTCCATGTAGTGTATCCATATAACAGTATTGACACAAATGCTCTTATTTCCATACGACCGATAGCCTATCGTAGCTGCCTATGCCTTTGTTAGTCGCGAGTTGATATTCCCGGTTGATGAGACGCTGCTTCTTAGGTAGGTAAACTTGTCCACTAGTTTCAAAGGCCTACCCTTAGTGTGGAGAAGTCACCTCTTTGATTAAAGCTCATGTATTCCGTCTTTTCTGCGTTGACATGCAGGCCTATGCCACCGGCTGCTCGTTCCAAACTATGTAGCAGTGTTTCGGCTTGGGCGGATGTATTTGACAGAAGCGCTATGTCATCGATTGGATAACGCGTCTGTAATTGTTTGTGCTGGGTATCTTCTGCTTATTTCCTTTGCCAGCTTGAAACAGTTTTCTTTCATCAAATCAATAGACATTCTAAGCACGCAGTCTAGGCAGATGATAAGCAGGTGTGGGAATAATGTGTCTCCTTTTAGCACACCAGCTAAAATGTCGAAGCCGTTCGTGTCTACATCTGGTGAGCGGACTTTTACTATCGTGTTTTTATATAGCATCATTATGACTGTGACGGTTTCTTTGAGGAAACCGTTGGCGAGAAGTATTTGCTCTATCTTCCCTCTGTGTATGGAGTCCGACACCTTGCAGAAGTCGACGAATAATATTGTTGCCTCAAGATTTTTTGCACGTACATCTAGAATTGGACTGATAGTCAAAATTCGTGGATCGATTTCTCCGAAAGCCATTTCTTCCAAAGTAATTTCTCAGTTTTCGGTTCTATACGGTTCCGTAGTAGAGCATTGAAGATCTTGGCCGCAATGATGTAAGTGTTATACCTCGGTAGTTCTTGGCTATTCCGAGGTCACCCTTCTAAGGAAAAAAGAGGATACATCCTTGGTCCATCTGCCTATTGTGTTTTGGTTATATACGGCATTACAGTGTAGGAGCAGTATGCCGTCGAATTGCCGAGTCTTCTATATTTCTGGGGGTATTACATCAAGCCATGCTGCTTTCTTATTCAGCAAGTTTTCTCTTTCCATCGGAAAGAAACCACTTCTAGACTTCTCTTCTATCGAGGAAACCATTCAACTCCTACTTGTTTCGTGCAAATTTTACTCCATTCCTTATATAACGGACGAACCCATGAAAAAGCTGATATTGCCTTCAACCTTTCTCTTACAGACTAACGAAAAAACCCGCCCAGTCGTTTAAATATAAACAAAAGGATAGTAACGGCCCAACTTTAAAATAAGCCAATGACATACGGGCTACTTTAACTGCCGATATGCAAATTCCAAAAATTAATAGAAAGAGAAAACTATATATATATATATATATATATATAGAGAGAGAGAGAGAGAGAATAAAACAAGCAGTACTTAGATATAGAAATACGAATATATATAGGAACAAGGTGAAATTGGTTTGTTTTCGTTTTTTTTTATTTAATGGCATATCAAACTTCGTACGTTACTTAATACCAAATCCATCCTTGCAGAAGGAGAGTGGCAGTACTCTCTAACCCATAGTAGATTAGGGGATTCATACCTATCCTAAGAATATTAGTTTGAAAGTGAACGTAATAGCGCGGTTGGATTTCGAATTTATTTACTATGCATTCGCTACGACTACGCCATCAGGACTTTCTCTGCTGAATATATATATATATACATATATATATATATATATATATATATATATATATATAGTCATCTACTGACAGACTGTTTCGTTGTATGAAAACTCTTCAGTGTGGCTAGACACGCTAGATTCCCAATGTTGGGATCAAAACCTAGCTGACTCAAACACCAATGCAAGATTCTACCACCCAGCCACGAGGAAATCAGCGTAAGCGAAGGAATTTTAAATGCTTATGTATCACATTTGTTTTGTTTACATATATCTGCGTAACGGCTACCGGGGGCTCAATTAATTCGAAGGGCCTTGCCTTCCGCGAGTGGCAACCACGACTTCCTTCACGAGAGAGCTCAACCCCACGGGAGTAGGGGAGCATATATGATGTCATCCAAAGGCAGACTGTTTCGTTGTATCATAACTCTTCAGTGTGGCTGGACACGCTAGATTCCCAAAGCTGGGATCGAAAATGCCAATCCAAGATTCTACCACACAGCCACGAGGAAATCAGCGTAAGTGAAGGAATTTTAAACGCTTTACGCTATAGATATCTATTTTTTTTTAACATAGTTTCCTTCCTTGTCAATCTATGTAATTCAGTGATGAATATTGATCCAAACTGACTATTATATAGTTAAAGCGGAGTATTCGTTCAGTAATGGATAACGAGCGATGTCGTAGTATATAGGTAAAATAACAGCCAATAAAGAACCAGGTTATGGAATTATTGATCCCCCTTTGTAGACATCAAGAGAGAGAGAGAGAGAGAAAGAGATAAAAAAGATAAATGTCGGTCGGAAGAGAATTTGATTGAAAGATAAAAATATGTAATATTAAGTATTAGCTTTTTGTTTGTGGAAAATGTGTTTATATATATATATATATATATATATATATATATATATATATATGTATGTATTTTTGAAGATCTTGTAAACGTGGTGATGAATGTGTGTGTATGTATATTTGTAAATGAGTATGTCTATGAATATTTTAAACATTTTTATTGGGTCTGAGATAAGAGATCGAATTAAATATTACTTCAATCATGCCGACTGCTGAGTTTTTTGATAAGTGATGAGAGAGAGAGAGAGAGAGAGAGAGAGAGAGAGAGAGCAGTCGGTGATGAAAATAAAAGATGGTTTTAAAAAGTACGTTCATTATTGAAGTGCAAGATTAATTCCGATTATTAGAACCGTTTATTTTCAGTCATATTCTACGCACTTCCCAAAGATTTCTGGACTCGAAATTTCATGTTTGGTTTTCTTCTAAAGCTGCTCAGTTTTTATATCTATCGTATTTCACCTCTTGTGAGGGGTCTTTCACTGCAGTCTGTGCGACAGCAAGTTTCTTTATGGTTTCTCGACCCTTTTAATGTATCTTGGCCAATCTTAACAATGCTGTGGTCTGTAGGGTTTCAATTCTTTCTTTCATTGAAAACTTTCCATGTCTTTTTTTCAAACCACTGGAAACTGTTCTAAGGGCACCAACCACAACTAGTATTGCAGTCATTTTCGTCTTCAACTGATTTTTAGCTCTCAAGCAAAATCCAAATATTTCTTTTTTCTATGGTTTCGTTTATTTTCCCTCGGGTGGGGGGTCGTTTTTTTCATATTAATTAATAGTAGTTCTGGCCTTATATCTCAAAGTTCCAGAAAAATTTAAGCGCCTCATTTACTAATAGAGATTCTGGTTTGTTCGTATACCATTTGGTTATATGGTCAAGCTTCAGTCATTTGCATAATTCCCAGGGGATCACCTTTTCCACTCAGTCAAGGCTACTCTTTTCTTTCTTTTACAGAAAATAGTTGCATTCTTTTATTTTGTGATTAATCGTTTCATCTTTATCACCACATAACCTACGTTTGCTATTCTGTTAGGAGTCATCGGTTCTTATGGCGTTGTTTTGTGCTACAATTAAAATAGATTCAGTATTTCTTTTGAGATTTTCCTCTCTTAGCTATGTCCACGTTATTTTGTGATCAACTTCTTTACTTTGTCACTTGAAGTATCTATACTATGGAAAATTTATTTTATCCAACTTAAAATATTTATGTTAATTATTAACCAATGTAATCCTTACTTTTTTTATTGAAGGTTTTAGAAGAAAAGTGAACACATAGCTAAGTCCAATTTATATTGCACATATTTAAGCACTTTTACACATATATACATATATAGACCCAAATAAAAGCATAAACAAATTAATACTTAGCTTAGGTTCTTTGTTTTCTTTTCTTTCAAAGAATAGTTGTCTTCGAAGATTCATTACTTTTCAGGTGTGTAACGTTGGTTATTTGAAGCGACGTCATTCCATGTCGAAAAGTTTTTGTTGACCGTGACGTTATTTGTCAGACGTGTCTTTTTAAACAACGTCTGCTTATTTATAGTTATAAAATTAATATTCACACAAAGACAGCTTTTTATTCTCAACCAATAAAAAATGTCCTTTTAATCATTCTTAAAAATTAATACTTGTGAGAAGTTATATTAATTTTATTTATTTATTTAAATTTTGTAATTTTGTTTTATAATGCAAAATTATATTGAAGGAATATTTATTTCTTACAATACATTTGTTTTTCTCCTTTTCTTTGTTTTCTTGATTTTGTAGTTTTTCTGTTTGTTCTTGTTATTGGTTGATATTGCTGTTACTGACTGCTGTATTCAGTTTTTCCTTGCTTATTTTCGTATATTCATAGAGTCTCTGAACTGTTGCATCTACACAATCTTCAATGCTGGTGAGTCCCCTTTCTTCTATTCTTGAAACATAAAAGTCATTCGAAGTCATCTCTCAGGTGTAAAACCTAATGAATCGTCATCTATTTCCTTGTTCTTTAGTCCACCTGCCTAAATCCCTCCCTTGCCTATCTTTATAATGGTTCAGAGTGTTTTACAAGTGGGAGTGGACAGATGTTTTTTTTTTCCTTTGAGGAGATTTTTGCTGCTGGGTTTGGTTTTGAGAAGTTGTCTTGTTCTTTTGAGGTATTTTAAAAAAAATTATTTTTCTTTAATCTCTGCTAGATAGTGTTCGCTTCTGATGCATTACTTGTTGGGCAATTTTATTCCTTCCGATGTTTCCCTTTTTTCATTAAAAGCCTGGCACATCTTTTAATCCCAAATTAAATTTCTACATTAGCAGTAGATTCTAAATGTATTCAAATTTATTTAAATTTCTATATCTTGGCCACAGATTCTGATAGTTTCTAATAATAGTATTAGGGTTTCCGGTTCTTTTTTTATTTTTGGCTAATATTTTTGTATCATTCATTAGGTGACTTATCTTTTCCTGTGACTGTGCTAATTTGTTGCCTCCTGTTTATTTTCTTAATATATAATCGAGTGACATCATTGCTATTACGAATAGGAAGGGTAAGAATGAGTTTACCTGGAAGATGACTCTTTGGATTTTTAGTTTAGCAAGGTTTTGTCCACTTGCTGTTATTTCCATCTTTCTGTTTTCCATTGTTCTCCGATTTAATCTGATATATAGAACATTTTCAGACATTCTATGATCCATATTTGCGGGATCATGTCGCGCGCATTATAAAAGTCAATCCATGATATGTCTACATTTTCCTTGTTTTTATTTCTTTTTGAAAGTATTGGTTTATATATAGTCGGTAATTTGCTCCTTGAGTTCCTTCCCGTCGTCCTTTCGGTTCTTCTGGTGAGAGCCCACGGTTTTCAAGCAAGTAGATTTCTTCTTTTATTTATCCGGTTAATATCGTTCACATCAGGAAAACACGTTATCGATCTATTATTGCTGGGGATGATTGATTTTTTTTCTTTTGTCAATCATTCAGGCTTATTATTAATATTATCATTGCACGGTTTTCACATCATTTTTAACTTGTGGATTTTCACTGAAGTCTGAGTGACTGAAAATCAACACAGGTCTCTAAAACTCATCTTACTATTATAGCTAATCTTATCAGTACTGTGGTATGGGTTGTATCGATTATATCTCTGATTTCTAATTCATCCAGGGAGCGTTATATGTGCACAGAATACAATTATAACCATTATTCTCAAGTTCCAAAGTCTAATCGGCCCGGTTTGTAGAATACGCCGACTGCATCCCTGCAGAGGAGTAAGGCACCCATCCTAACAAGTGTCCTGCATATATCATTAAACAATCTGATGGTAAAGTTCCAGTCCTGGATCTTTGTGAAATATGGAGTACCCCTTCATTATCATTACTACCAGCTCCACTTGGACCATGAGCCGTAGTACTAGTTAGGTTTCCATCTATGGGTCGAATAGAACTTTTTGACAAAGAACTGTTTAACCTTTTAACTGTGTGCAAACAAATGTCTAATATAAAATTGAATGGTTGATGTTACATTGCAATACTTGAATTCATTTAAATGAGTAAAAATGATGAATACTAAATAGATTATTTGTGTTAGATTGGAATATTTGAAAACTTTTGTGTGCAAAACTTGAATGATTGGTATTACATAGCAATACTTTGAAACATTTAACTATGTGCAAATGAATGGATAGCGTTGGATAGTATAATTAGCGTTAAATAGCAATAATTGAAACTATTTAACTGTGTGCACATAAAACTATTAGTATGAGCCATACTTGAAATCACTTCACTAAGTGTGAACAAAGGATAAATATTAAATAAGATTTTGTGTGTTATATTGCAATACTTGAAATCATTTAACTGTGTGCAAACAATAGCAATGGTTGTGTGCGAAAAAATTAACACTAAATTTTCTAAAAATAAAATTACCTACCAACTACTCACTTACGAATCATATATATATAATTGATGTTTAATAAATTTTTACTGTTACTTAAGTGATGAAGTGATGTTAAATAGAATTGTTAGAATTACATAGCAATACTTGAAAAATTTTTAGTGTGTACAAATGATGATGTTTGATTGGAAAACTTAGAACCATTTAACTATTTACCTACAAATGAGCTCCGGTTCATTTAAAAATATTATCTGAAAATTATTTGTTAACTAATCTTATATTTAATATAAGTATAAACATGATTTGTATTAGATAACCCATAGGGGTTGATATGACATAAATCCTAACCAATAAACCAACCTCATGTTTTACAGCTTTGTCAGCTCCCTTGCAGGATCGAAGAATTTATCCATCTTATGTTATTTTCTTTTTATTTTGGTTTCTGCTGGAACAGCAAAACCCGTGAATTGGCAAATTCTTTTTTTCCTGTTAATTAACTACAGGTCTGGTCTGGAGAATTTTTGGGGTTTCATTTTCTAGGAATTTTATTGTTTAGAATATTTTTTACGAATATGCGTCTTTTATTATGCTCAAGTTTTAAGTTTAAACCTTTTTCTCAGTTCCGAGTCGATCACATTTCTCATCCAATCGTGACCTTATCAAAAACAACTACCTGGTGGAAATTTTCTAGTAGCAAAGTTATAGAGTTTTTTTACTGTGTTTATTTTATAATATAATGTTATGAAATATATAGAATTTTAAGAAGGTACATTTCTCAGTTTACCATCTTATATAAATCCTATATAAATCAAGTTTTTCTATTCATATAAGACTTTCTGGGATTTTATATAAAAATGCAAAATATATACCATGTATTAAATGTCTGTTTATGACAGTTTTTTTTTACATAAACATAAGAAATCGTACATTTCACGTGATATGTTTCCGAAAATCGAAGTTTACCGGGGGAGTTCTCGTAGTGTAGTGAATAACGTACTTTATTGTGAGTTCAAATCCCATTTGTGCTATAACGTTCACTTTCAGACTATTACACGAGGGGAATGTATGAACCCCCTAATCCTCCAGATATGAATTAAATAGGACCTCTATTGTTCTTCTACAAGGATTTCTTTGGCACTAAATAACCCACAAAGGTTAATATGCCATCAAACAAAGAAACCAAACTGAAGTTTATTTTGTTTCTCGACCTAAAATTACTGCAAATTCAATTCAAAGTGTCTCGTGAATTCTGAGAAAGAAACAAAAGTTCTAAGTTTAGATAATACAGTTTTTACTTAGTGTTGATTTCTGTTCATAACACATAAGCATATAATCTGCACAAATATTATAAATAAACCGCAAAGTGACGTAAAACTTCATTATCTCAACTAAAAGCCTTTCTTTAGATATTAGTTAGGCTATGCGAAATACATTGGGTTAAACTAATGGGAAATTAGATCGAGTCATGGATACGTACGTAACTATATTATTATTACTTCTTTGTATCAGTGTTGGGGCTTTAGCATGTTTTGAATATCCAAGTTAAGACACACACACACACACACACACACACACACACACGCACATTTAAATAATTTAGTTTCTCTTTGAATTTGGAAAATAGAAATAAAAAAAACTCATGTCCAATTCCTTTTAAGATCCCATCTGTGGATCGAATAAATCTGCTTAGAAATTATCGACATTAGATAGGAATATCTGAGCCAAAACTCTTGAGAAACAATCGGAGAAGAAAACAAATATAAACGTACAACGAACAGTAATCTGAAATCTCTTGGTATAAAATAACCCTTGACGCATTGGCATGCATTTAACATTAATTTGATAATTACTGAGCACATTTTCTTTGTTTTGTCGTTGGATATATTTAAATTATTTGGTTTCTATTAAAAATATAAACAAAAAAAAAATCAAAGAATTAAGACAAAATTGATTCTAGATGATCGAAAAACGAAGAATTTGTATTCATAAAGAATTTCGAGAATATATTCTGATCTTTAAACAGCATTTTTTAAAATTTCCTTTTAAGCTAATTTTACTTGGTTACCAAATTCGTGGAAAGGAACTTTTCCACTTGCTTGTACAGCATTAAAGCATATATCAAACAATTAGGAAATTGTGTTCGTGAATACTGTTCATATATCTTCAAGTTATAAAGTCCTGGTTGCCTTGAAAATCAGCATTCGAAATCTGAACATTTGTCTAAATACCAACCCCTGCTCGGCCCAGTCAGCTAGAGCTGTAGAATTAGCCGACTGCATCTCTGCAGAAGAGTAAGACCCCGTCTCCAACGGGTGTTCAGGATAGAACACAAAACAATTTAACAGTGAGGCTCCAGTCCTGGAGCTTTAGGGAATATGAAGTACCTCTTCATTACAATTACTTCCAGTTCGGCTCTGAACCTGACTGGTGCCACCTTTTAGGTTCCCATATATGGGTCAAGTAGAAGTGTTTAGCCTAGAACTGTTTCACTGTATAAAGGAATGATTTATGCAAGATTAGATTAATCATGTTACATAGCAATACTTAAAATCATTTCACTGTGTGAAAATAAAAGTATTGATATTAGATAGCAATACCTGAAACCATTTAAGTGTGTGCAAACAACTTTTTGATATTAAAAAGAATCATAAGAGTTTGATAGCAATTCTAGAAACTATTTAACTGTGTGCAAACAAAAAAAATAATTAAGTGACAAGTAATTAGCTCAAAGTCACTAAAAAACAAAATTACCAAAAAATTATCCGCTCACAACGATTCTAGCCACATTGAATAGTTGTGATACAACGAAACAGTCTGTCCGTGGATGACAATACATACGTTCTCCCACGAAGGTTGAGCACTCTGACGAAGAAATTTATGGCAGCCACACGAATAATGCAAAAGCTCTTCGAACGAATTGAGCACTCTGGTATCCGGTAAGGTATAAAAATGTGAACAAACGAAATCTACTATTTAATGCCTGATAATTCCTGAGTTGACATGGTTCGCTTGTTGGCTGAGCGGTATGATACTAAGTCTAACGTAAATTTGGGTGAGTTTCGATCCCAGCTTCAAGCGTTCTACGTGTCTAGCCACACTGAAAAGTTGTGATACAACGAAACAGTCTGTCTGTGGATGACAATATATATAACAATTTAGCTGTCTGCAAAATATTGACTGATGTCAAATTAAATTGTTATTGTTACATAGCAGTACGTGAAACCATTCAAATCTATGCAAACAAATGGTTAATACTAAAAAATATTATTTGTGTAAGATAGGAATACTTGGAACTATTTAACTGTGTGTTAATGAATGAATTGTGAAATAAAATTATTTGTGTTCAATATTAATTCTTGGAACAAACTATGATCATTATTGTGCGTGAACAATATCAATATTTGCCTGCAAACAAATTAGTTCTTACTCATTTAAAAGTAAGACTATCCACAAACAGTACCCTTACAAATTACATATGTATAACTACTTAACTGAGTAAATACAAATGATTGATGTTAGATTAAATTTCTTGTGTTGTATAGCAATACTGGCAACCATTTAACTGGGTGGTGTAATGGTTAAAGCGATGGACTGCGGAATCGGAGTACGTGAGTTCGTACTCCAGTCGCGCTATTACAATCACTTTCGGGCAAATACCCTTGGGAAAGGTATGAACCCCCTTATCCTCCCAGCTATGGGTTAAATAGAACCACTACTGTTCTTCTAGGAGAATAGCTTTGGCATTAAATAACCTAAAAAGAGTTGATATGCCATTAAACAATGAAACCAAACCAAACCATCATAAATACTGCATCGTGCCATTTAAAAATGTTATTCGGTAAGAAATTATATATATATATATATATATATATATATATATATATATATATATACGCACAAACGCATATATATAAACATGATTTGGCATTAAATTACCAACAAGGTTTGCTATGCCATAAACCCAACGAACCAACCACTGACATTCTTAGAAAATACACAATCATCTGTCACGGATCAGAGAGATGTTCGAACTGGTGATAAGAATGTTATGTATTGTCAAATTTTGAAATAATACGTTTTCTTACTCTATAATTCAGCTTTAAACCCTGAGGGTGAAATACGCATCTATCTCTCTCACAATGTATACAGAATATTTTTTTCAGTTGGAATGTATCATTTGGTGAGGTGAGGATTTGAATATATTTTATCTTTAATCGTTAATAGGAATATATATATATATATATATATATATATATATAAATTTTATCTAATTGTGACATTTAAAAAAAATAAAAGCAAACTATACATCAATATTATCAATTTATTCAAAGATTTCAACTTTGCTGTTGTCATATATCTATGTGGACTTGGATAAGAGAAAAGAAAATGGTCACCCAATTTCTGTTACTGTCTCATAGATCTAGATAAATTGACATGCCGTTAAAACCAATCAATCAATCTGATACTTTTAAACGTCTTATTTTACGGTGTTGATATCTTACTTGGAATTTCAACTTCGTTCGGTCGTGGTTGGCATGCTTTCATATTTCGAACAGAAATGAATCAATTTTATAGCCAAATTTATTTTAGTCAGCAAGGATATTTAGAGAATCAATGAAGGCGCGTCGCTCGTCTTTTGCCTGTGCAACACAAGATTTGATTATTGCTACTAAGTTTCTTTATATGTGACAATGGAAATCACTTTGCTTCTTTATCTAGCCGACTCAGACATTTTATGATTTGCTGGCTTCACCTTCTAATCATCACACGTCATTAATATTAAAAGCCATGGAAATTGTGATAATGAAAATAATTACGTGGCTGTCAAAGTGTATGAAGCGTTTTGAAGCAGGAGACGAATTTACAATCGTGTGTAGCATTTGGAATGTAGCAATGTAAATTCAGAGTCGCCGACTACGAACTCACCTTTGCCACAACCAACGCTTACGAAGTTGTTATCAATAATTGGAGTGCTGTCGAAAGTGGAGATGGTGGCAGTCAAACGCCCTGCACACATCAGGGACACAAAACAAAATGAGAAATGGCGACGGGGCATGCGATAAAATACGTCAATATTCAACTATTTGGCCAACGTGATAAAACTTCACCCGCAACTAATTTATTTAATCGACTGCGTCTAAAAAATTTCTAAGTATCCTGGATAGTTGAGACAGAAAGAAAAGAAATGGTCGAGGTAGTACTTTTTTTTTTTTTTTTTTTTTTGAATTATGTTCGCAGAAAATGAAACGCTGAAATTTTCACATTGAATGGTTGACAAAATAAAAGACAAGGCACGATACAGTATTTATGATGTTAGTTAAATGTCATGTCTCATTATTTATGATTGATTGGTTTTAACGTTGTGTCAACTCATCAAGGGTTATTTTATGTCATGAGGTTAGGGAATTGCACTCATTGCACATTTATATGAACCATTTTTGAGTAATTGTTACTTAAGAGATTTTTTGCACTCGATTACATGTTATCAAGTATTCCTATCTAATACAAATAATTTGCATTGAGTAGTATGGTTTAAAGCAGGAATGAGTAACTTTTTCGAGAGGCAGAACGCATAAAACATGGTTAATTATCAGGTGGCTCGCATTACTAAAAAAATCGTTGTAATTTTACGTTAAAAAGACTTCAACCACTTTTATGACAGAATACCATTCGTGTAAGCATCTGCCTTAATAATAGGAAAAAATGATTCTTTTCTTGACAGGTTTCAAGTATTCTTATTTAATACAAATAATTTATACAGATTTATATAAAAAGTAAAGTTGTTTCCCTTTAGTCGAGGGCGACCCGAAGGCTCCCTTTTCAATAGCTACTACAAAGAGGTGTAGGGGAGGGCGCTACTCCTTTCCCTGGATTACTCCACTTTACCCTTAATACGTACCTTATAATGCTGAGTGTTAAACAAGGAGGTATTTAGTACCATTTTTTTAAAAAAAGTCTTTGATATGACTCGACCTGGGATTGAACCCCAGTCTCCCGGACTATTGGCGAACACTCTACCCACTAGGCCAATGAGTCGGTAATTCATATTTATGTGATTTCAATTAATTATCTAGATTTATTAATTGTTTGTACTCAGTTATGTTTTTCAGTACCTAATCATCATCATGTCACGCGATCCCGTCTTGTGTGCATTGACATGGAGGCCTATGACTGCAGCTGCTCATTCAAGACTTTGTTGCAGGTTTTCGGCCTGGGTGTGTGTATTTGCCAGAAGTGCTATGTCATTCGCGTAGTTCGCGTCCGTAATTGTTGGTGCGGGTATCTTCTGCTTCTTTCCCTTGTCAGATTAAAGCCGTTGTATCGTTTTATAAATAGACGTTCTAAGCACTTAGTCTAGACAGATGACAAAGAGGTATAGGGCTAATGTGTCTCTTTGCAGCACACCTGTTACAATGTCGAAGTAGTCTGTGTCTCCATCCGGGGAGCGGACTTTTACTTTTGTATTTCTATATAGCATCATTATGACTGCGACGGTTTCTTTAGGTAGGCCGTAAGCGAGTAGTATTTGGTCCATCTTTCCTCTGTGTATGGAGTTAAAGGCCTTGGCGAAGTCGACAAATAATATTGTTACCTTGAGGTTTTTTTGCATGTACACTTTCAAGAAATCGACGGTTAGTCAAAGTTTGTGACGTCGTGGATCTATTTCTCCGAAAGCCATTTTGGTTCTTCCTAAGAATCTTCTCAATTTTGGGTTCTATGCCGTTGCAGAGAAGAGCATAGTACATCTTGGCCGTTACGGATGTAAAGGTTATACCTCGGTAGGTCTTGGTTAATCTGAAGTCGCCCTTCTTAGAGAAAAGGAGGATACACCCTTTTGTCCATCTGCCTATAGTGTTTTGATTCTATATGGCATTACAGTGTCGGAGCAGTATGTCGTAGAATTACCTGGTCTTCGATACTTCTCGGGGTATCTCATCAATCCCTGCTGCTTTTCTATTTTTAATTTTTCTTAGTACCAAGTCGAGGTCTTGCGTAAACTGTCCAAGTTTGATGTCTAATTGTTTACTAATAATTCTCGTGATTGGTTCATGTGTAACTTTCGAAAAAATTCTTTATAAACAATTATAGTTCCAAGTAACAATTCTCAATATAAACAGCGTTATGGAAAATATTCTTACCTAACTGATATAATATGCGAATAAATCTATTGAACCATTCCTTCTCTTTTTGTCCTGTCTCCGGCTCCACACGATAAATATTCATAGCCAAGTATATATCTATTTGTGTATCTATGTATATATCTATATAGCTAAATCAATAAGTTCGATACTTAACGAAGAAAAAAATCGGGATTTATTTTTAGAAACATATTCATTTAGATTTTTTGATTGATTTTTACGGCATGTCAACCCTTCTGATATTATTTAATACTTAAATGTTAGTGAATCATACGGATTTTATTATAAAGAGTTTTGCACACAGTTATATCATATTGAGTACTCCTACATAATTTTGATATTTTATACAAAGTTTTATGGTTTTAAGTGATTATGTCACCGTGAAAAATATGCCTCGTCCGAGAGCAAGTATTTAAGTTTTAATGTTATACAATATTACATTAAGTTAGAAATGTTTTATGGAACCAAATAAGAATGCATATTAAAAACAGCTCATAATTTTATATTGCTTTATTGATTTCTGTATTAAACTAGAGAAAGGGTTGTTTTTTGTACGTTTGAGAATTAAACAGTAACATTAGAAATCTATAATACCGAGTAATTATTTAAATTAGATAGTAAAGAATAAAAGTTATTTCTTTTTGCTAAGATATTGATGAAATAGAAAATACAATTCAATATTATTCAGGATTAAATTATTATGTTAAACCTATTTGAAACTTGAAAGGTATAATCAAAGAATAAACCGATATTTAGCTTTATATATAAATATATTTGAATGTTTTAGTAAGTAGATAAGACCCATAGTATTAGTTTGTTGTTGGCTCTACTTTCCGGCTTTTTAACTGGGTCGTCTGGCATTCGTTCCCGACAGTCATTGAAATCAATGGCAGACTTGAGGCTAAAAGTCCCCAGGGTTTGGCTGGGTTACTTCGGGTGGATGAGCTGCATCATTGACACTTTTTTCACCCTTGTATAGCACTGGACCTTGCTGTCCAGTTTACGCTATAATCAGCAATACGTGCCTAGACCCAGATTTGGGTCCATGTCCAGCTAGGTTCATCAGGCCCACATTGCACGAAGTGGGCTAATGACCTGCAAAGACCAGCAGGATTCGAGCCTCTGCTCGTGACCGACCTTCTCTTACCCTAATCCCCACTATAATCGATCTTCGGGTCATTGACCTGTCTGGTGGGAGGCAGTGTCAAATATCAGATAAGACCGACAGCATTAATTTAATGTTGGTTCTACGCCTTGGCTTTTTAGCTAGGCAGTCTGGGATTCGTGCCGGAAGGGTATCAAAACCAATGGCAGAATCGAGGCCAAAAAGCCCCCGGCTTCGGCTGAGCCATCTTCGGGTGACCGAGCTGCATCATTGACACCTTCGATTTCCAGTTTAAGCTTAAATCAGGCATAAGTGCCTGGACCCAGATTTGGGTCCATGTCCAGCTAGGCTCATCAGGACCATGTTGGACTAAGTGGATCGATGACCAGCATAGTCAAGCAGGGCTCGAGCCTCGGCTCGGACTCGACCCTTCTTTAAATCCCCCCTTTGAGCCGATCTTCGGGTCATTGACCTTGTGTCAAGTCCTGTCTGGTGGGAGGCAGAGACAAATATCGAGTATGTAGATAAGGTCAACAGTATTAGTAATATAAAACATTGGCCGAGTAATTGAGATTCGAATAATACAAAAATGCTGAATGAAAAAGAAATAAGAAAGGGAACTGTGGCATAAGTGGTGATGTACATTCGGTTATAGGTAGACACATGGTCTATTTGATAATCATAATTTTTGCTATGATTTCTATGTACATAAAATACATGATAATTACCACTAAAATATTACCAGTAGCATTTAATAAATAATATAACGTGTCTCAATATACATGGGACCCATGTGACTGCTAATAACTTTCCTAATAATAATAATATTGGGCTCGTTTTGTTTCAGATTTGAAAATAGTATACTATAAATACTATTAATTCTTGATCTAAATGCCTTGAACGAGGGAGGAAAATGTTTTTCGTCACTTCTTATTTGGAGAAAAATCATTCAAAACTGTCGCGAAATAGACGCAACTCATCAATATGATAATAATTTATTACTGAGACTGGAAACTCAAAAAAAAACTGCATGTCCTTGAAGCAGATATAACAATTAAATGAAACATATAAAATAGAAAACTAAATTTATATTCTATAAAAAACTCTGATTACATAAAAGTTATATCAGGTGGTAAACTGAGAATGCACCTTTTTAAAATTCTATGTATTAAATTCAGATTATTAATTTATAAAAATACTTTAAAATAATAACTGCATTATATCAACTTTACATTTACTTGAAGGTTTCCTCTTGATTAGCGTTTTCAATAAAACCACGATTGAGTGGGAAAATTTTTCATTGGGAATTGTGCAAAAGAGTAAAACTTTTAAAGGATGTAAAGATGTATATGCATAAAACCAAAATCTGTTCCTAAAAATGAGAACAATAAAATTTTCTTAGGATCTGAGATACGAATGAATCACAAAATCCCAACCTAGAGGATCGCACATAGTGTTATGAAAAAAATGAATTTGTTATCTTCTGGATTTTTCTGTTCCAGGAAAAAATTGGGTGAAAAGTAAAAAAAAAAAAGGCAAAATAATCGACTAGTACTTGAAAAAGCTTGGGAACATGAGAGTATCAGTGATGCCCACTGAAATTAGAGCTCTTGGATCGGTCCGCCATGACTTGAGAGAAAGAGTGGAAGATATTAAAATCTGTGGAAGAATCAAGACCGTTCACAACACAGTTAAGATCTGCTAGAATATTTCGAAGAGTTCAGGAAACCAACGGAGATTTCCGGTTACTCAGATTTCTACCAAAGAAAACCAGTTTAAAGTGGAGAAAAATAACTCGCACACCTGAAGAGACTTGAGGTCTCTCAGACTACAACTGAAGACCATCAGCTAAAACTGGTGTGAGGGACTCGCAATGGGTATAAACTGACCACAGGGTAAAAAAGAAGAAAAGTTAAAAGAGAGATTAGTACCTTGACCTTGCAAGAGTACTGAAAAAAGTAGGACATGAAAGTGACGGCAAAACTAATTGTAATTGTCGCGCTTGGTATACGCACCAAATCATTGATAAAGGTACTGCAGGACTTGAAAATAAGAGGACGAGTGGAGACCATCCAAAATACTGCATTGTTGAGATCAGCCAGAAAAGAAGAGTCCTAGAGAATTGAGGAGACTTGCTGTTACTCAGACTTCTGTGGAAAACCATCAGCAAACGCTAGCGTAAAAACCTCTCAAATGAGTAAAATAATAATAATAATAATAATAATAATAATTGTTCCGCATCTGGATAATAAACAGCCGGAAAATGTACACAATATTACAGGAAGTCAAAAACTTTATCGACAAAACCATGAAAACCGGGAGAGTGGAATTGATAGCAGGAGGAAGAAGCTTAGCCGAAGCATAGATCCTCAGAGGTATTTTCCAAGGAGATGCTCTATCACCCTTACTGTTCATAATTGCCATGATGCCACTTAACCCCACGCTCAGAAAATGCACAGCTGGATACAAACTTAGTAGATCACAGGAAAAAATCAATCACCAAATGTATATGGATGACATCAAACTATTTGCAAAAAATGAAAAAAGAACTGGAAACTCTAATGCACGCAGTTAGAATATACAGTCAGGACATAGGAATGGAATTTGGCATAGAAAAATGTGCAATGCTTGTAATGAAAAGTGGCAAACGACATCTAACAGAATGGAACTACCAAATGAAGACAAGATTAGAACGCTCGCAGAAAATGAAACCTACAAATACTTGGGCATTTGGAGGCTGGCACCATCAAACAATTGGAAATGAAAGACAAAATTCTAAAAGAATATCTCAGAAGAACTAGAAAACTACTCGAGACAAAACTCTTCCGCAGAAACCTTATCAAAGGAATAAATACCTGGGCTATACCACTCGTTAGATATTCCGGACCCTTTCTCAAGTGGACCAGAGACGAACTTAAACAAATGGACCAAAGAACAAGAAAGCTAATGACAATGCATAAGGCATTGCATCCCAGAGACGAGGTTGACAGATTATATGCTTCAAGAAAAGAAGGAGGAAGAGGGTTTGCCAGCACTGAAGACAGCGTTGACGACTGATTACAGCCATCAGAAACGATAATGATGACACGATGGACAACAGAATGACAATAACTAGAAAACAAAAATGGGAAGGAAAGCAACTCTATGGACATTTTAAACGATTAATAAACAGCATTTCACACGACGAAACCTGGACAGGGATAAGAAAAGGAAACTTTAAGAGACAAATAGAATCTTTTCTAAATGCAACACAAAACAACGCCTTAAGAACCAACCATATCAAAGCTAGAATAGATAAGACGCAACAAAATAGCAAATTTAGACAATGCAGTGACAGAGATGAAACCACCAAGCACATAATACGCGAATGAGGTAAATTAGCGCAGAAGGAATATAAGATTTGACACGACTGGGTCGGCAAAGTAATCCACAGGGAGATGTGCAAGAAATTGAAATTTGACCATACAAACAAATGGTATATGCACAACCCAGCACCTGTCCTAGAATATAACACGCATAAACTCCTATGGGACTTTGACATATATACGGATCACCTAATCTCGCCCAGAAGACCAGACCTAATGATAAAGAAGAGAACTTGCAAAATTGTCGACCTCGCTGTCCCGGCTGAACACAGAATAAAATTGAAAGAATGTGAAAAGAAGAATAAGTACCTCGACCTTGCTAGGGAATTGAAAAATTATGGAACATGCAGGTTACAATTATACCAATTGTAATTGGTGCGTTTGGAACAGTAACTAAAGGATTCCTAAAGGGACTGGAGGACTTGGAAGTTGGCAGACGAGTGAAGACCATCCAAACTACTACATAATTGAGAACGGCCAGAATACTGAGAAGAGTCATTGAGACTTGCTGTCACTCAGACTCCAGTGAAAAACCATCAGCTAACACTGATGTGAAAAACTCTAATGAGTAAATAATAACAATAAGAAGAAGAATAAGAAGAAGAAAAAGGAATAAAATTGTCAAACCAAAAACAAAAACCAAAACATAAGGAGGTAAGGGAACTAACAAGTACTTGGGAAAATTGGAAGCTGACACCATCAAAGATGTGGAGATGAAAGAAAAAAGAGTATCTCAGACGAACCAAAAATTTTTTTGAAACCTTGCTTAATAGCAGGAATCTCATTAGAAGTATAAATGCCTGGGATGTCCACCTTGCAAGGTCCTTGAGATTATTCTTGAAATGGAAGAGGGGAAAACTTCAACAAATCGACCAGAGAACGAGAAATTTGATGGCAATGCACAAAGCCTTATATCCAAATGATGGCATAAACTATATGTCAAGAAAAGACGACAAAAGAAGACTCGCCAGCACTGCAGATAGCGTAGATACAAACATCACAGGCAACATAAAGATCCACGGAACAACAATAGCTAGGAAAAATTTATTAGAGTGACAATTGTACAGATATTTCCAGCAACAAACTAAGGAAATCTCACTCGAGAAGACTTCGATATGGCTAAGAAAGGGAAACCTTAACGAGAAACTGAATCTCTTCTAACAGCAGCACAAAACAGCGCCATAAGGACCAACTATCTTAAAGCAAAAAATAGATAAGTCGCAGCATTATAGCAAGTAGAAATCATCTTGTGAAGTGATGGAGACGAAACGATTAATCACATAATAATGTAATACAGCAAACTATCACAACAAGAATATAAAACCAGGCACAACTGGGCGGGAATGGTGATCCACTGGGAATTGTGCAAGAAATAGAAATTTGACTATTCTACTGGATTATATTTACAAAAAACAGAATCCTTCTCAGAGAAAGAGATGCTCAAAATTCTCTGGGATTTTGAGATACAAACAGATGACCTGATCCCGGCTAGAACACCAGACCTAGGGACAGTTTCCAAAAAAAAATAAAAAATAAAAAAAATTAGAGAACTTATTGAATAGTAGAGTTTGCCGTCCCAGTGGACTACAAAGTGAAAATCAAGGAAAGTGAAAGGAGAAAAAGTACATAGACCTTACCAGAGAACTATAAAAGCTGTGAAACATGAAGGTGATGGCGATACCAATTTCAGTTGGTGTGTTTGGCTTGGTGAGGGGTCTAGAAGTGTTGGAAATCAAACTATCCAAACTACAGGAAGCTGAGGAACTGTCTTGATGCCCATCTTAGTTAGATAGTCTGTGACAAGGATGGAATTGTGGACTGGTGCATTGACCTGGGGGAAATGCCACTGACCCGATTTGAAGAGTGCTGGCCTCTTCCCTAGGAATCTCTTCTAGAACTCCCTTAAAACCTCAACATAGTAACCCTAACCCTAACCCTTTGGCTAATCAACTATGGTGTATTGACTTCCTTACTCCTCCCATACCTCTCATCATCCCTCACAGACTCCCTGCCTTCCTTGAATCTCTTATGCCACTCAAAAACTCATGCTTGATTCATGCCATATGGTCCGAAAGCAGTCAGAAGCATTCCATACGTTTCTGTGGCATTTGTTACAAGTTTAAAGCAGAATTTTATTGCATATCGTTCTTTTAAAGTGTCCTGACGTCCAGATTGCATTTTTGAAATTCACAAGCAGTGACAATCAGGCTTTACTAGAGTGTATTCCAATTGCTGCTATAGCTGTTCATTTGAAGCTGAAATCATAAATCATTGGTCAGTCATTTCATAAGATGTATAGCAATAACATACTGAATTTTCAAGTGTCTAAGACAATGTTAAATGCCTGTACAAAAAAGTCTGGAAACTTATTGAAGGAGCCACGTATGTCTCCAATACCATGGAAATGTCAACATATGTCGTGAGAAAGACGTTGAAAGAAGAGTTGCAAGAAAGAAGCCGTTGATTTCAGAGGTTAACAGGAAGAAGCGTATAGATTGGGCAAGACAATTCGAGCGCAAAGATTATGAATTTTAGCTGTCAATAATTTGGTCTGATGGAAGTAAATTCATCCAATATTCGATTTCGAAACATATTTACGTTAGTAGAAATTTAAATGAGACTTGGAAGACTGAATATCAGCAAACAATTGTGAAACAGATGGATTGGCGTAAAAGTATGGGGCGCTATCTGGTTTGTTTGGAAATTTCTTGACTATCAGGAGACATCCTATATTATGACACCTGGCAACCTGACAGGCCTGGAAATTCTCTAAAGGAGATCATCGTTAATTTTGTCTTTATAAGTACCTTTCAATGTTCATTTATTGTAATATAAGTTCTATCTACCATGCCTTACTTTTAATCTTTTTTTTAGAAATGATGAAATATCCTGTAGATGCATAATCTGACTTCCCAAATTTACTCATCTTCGTACGAGAATGGATATGGAATAGAAACTTTTTATAGTGGGCACCCCATCTCTGCATCGGGCTGGAAGAAATTTCGTAGCCCGGTTGGATTTGTTTTTAGGCACATCATATGAGAAATACTTCCTGAGGGAATGGTTAGTTCCGACTTAAGCATTAAGATATTAAATCCTTTATTGCGAATGACTAAGAATTGGATATCAGAAGATCAAACTCCGATGAAGCCGTTATAAAAAGAGATTTCATGTCTCCGTTTTCCTGGTCATAAAGATTTAGTCTCTTTCCTTTTTGGACTTATCAGCAATTATCATGCGTATATCATTTTCATGACATTTTCTATGAAGCTTTATTCACTTTATCCTTACTTGCCCAGTGCGATCTCGTATTAAATATATCTTAATGCGTGAAATATATAAATGAAACGTAAACCTTCTTATTTCACTTGTCCGACTTCAAAAGCTTCGCCAAGCAATTCCATTAAAATAGCCTTTGTCATCCCGTCTGTATCCGTTTGGTTTTATATTCTCATATAAAACACGTTCTTCCAACTAATGGAGTGACAATTGCTATAGTGATATCTAATAGCCTCATCTTGATCTTATCCTTTCAAAAACTTTTTAAAAATTGACACATCCACATAGACTCGTAGATATACATTTATGAATACGAACACTAACGTTTTTAGACTCACACACCTACACACACAATGACGCACACATATATTCCTTTTGACTGAATAACTTTACATACAGTATCGAATCTATGGATCACAACAAACACTAGAAGAATAACATTACCACTCAAACCGTCAGAATTTTAAAAGAGATACAAAGTTCAACATCATTGAAAGAATAGAATTGAATGTATTAGACAATATTACGGCAATAATTAAGAAGCATTAAATTAAAAGGATAAAGCGTCTCAAAATCTGATTCCCAAGCTGAATGGCACTTAAGACGCTGCTATGAAATAGGATTGGGCGGCACCTAAAACGTAAATAAAGAAACCAAACAGTCATGGCTAATTTGAAAAACACACAACCATGGTTCACATATACTTTCCAAATGGAGAGCTCAGTGCCAAGTGTCCTGAAAACGGATATATCAAATGGGCACTTAAAAACACTTGGATACTAGAAATTAAATTTTATTCAACGAATGGGTTTGCTACGTATCCAACTACTCTAATTAATCACATTTTTCCATTGGTATATTTCACACGATGTTAGGGAAATCATAGAAGTGTCGTTGAAATTTACTCATCTCATTTATGAAATCAGCTAAATACATAATTTTGCTGTGAAGCATTGAAAAAAAATCAGAAGGTACGAAAATGATATTCACTTTGAGAATCGAACATAAATCAGCGTTTAAATACTTATATTTCTCTTCTTGCTCTTTGAAAAAATTCTTCGAAGAATTTATCTACTCAAAATCTGAACCGTTCTTTTATGACGAAATACAGGATTTACGTAAAAGACAGTCGAAAGGCAAACAAATATAGCGAAAGAACTAAATAATGCCGTTAGGAATTTTTATGAGTAAAAACTTTTGTAAAATTGCTAGAAAAATTTAAAATTACGGGCACACTCGTACGTACACTTTCATATTCTCATATAGACACGTCACACACACACACACACACACACATATAGACGCACACAAACATACTCAAATGCATATACACACACATACACACTTACACAAATGCACTCACAGACACACAAGCGCCACATATACATTAATAGGTATATAAGTAAACAAGAATAAACGAACAAAAATAACGACAAAAAACAATTTGATAAACAAAAGATCTCACTAAACTCCCGTATATTTCTATCTATATTTAGGTTTTGATTTGACCAACCGATTGATCGGATCGGCCCTCTTCGATCGCACGTCTAGGTACAAAGTAGAGTATTGCAGGTCACGTAAACAGTTTGCTGTTCAGGTCACGGACTGCTTAGCCACTAATATCCCGTCCTTAATCATTACGGGTCACCACTTAAGGTGAACAGGTAGCTTCATTGGCTGTGGGAAGATCTTACTCTTATGCGGAAGTGCCCAAGCTGATAGAACGGTAGCGATATTGAAATATTCTAGCTTAATAAACAATATTTTTGGTTTTATTTCCCCTGATCTTATAAACTCTCATCGCAGAATCAGAATAACTTTGCAAATGTGTTAAGACAATGTCAGTAATAACTAGTCTTAATAAAATTTTGCAATACTTTCCGGAAGATTTCGGCTCAAAATGGCAAACTGTATTATAAAATTATAAAAACGCCTAAATTTCTGTGATAAAGCTAAATAATTTTTACATTGTGCCTATTCGGACTATTGTCTTCATATTTCTTGTCATATTCACAACGTTTCGGCCGATGCATCCTTCGGCCGTCTTCAGATATTTCTTGTCGTTTTTCTTGTTTTTCTTCATTTGAGATGCTTGGTTTTTGAGGCTGTGATTTCTCGACAAAAAAGACCAGAAGAAGGCTGAAAGACATATCAACCGAAACGTGGTGAGTAGAGTAATAAAGATGAAGACAATAATTCGAATATTTTTAATGAGTTGTTTCTCCAATTTTATTTCCTATCAAGTGTCTTTTTCTTTTGCGTTCAAGCCTGTTTTACCAAATATGAAAAGATGAGGAAAGTAATTATAGAAAATATCCAGGTAGCATTGCCGTTGATCCCAGGTAAACAAGTTTGTCTTTCGGAATATTACTACCACAGTGAGTGCAGTTATAATTTAGTACCCAACACATATTATTTACTGAAATATTGGTCACAGATGGGCAGAGAAGTTTTGCTGCATGTTCATTTCGAATAAATTTATTAACACCAATAGGGGAGAAAAGAGAACAACATATTATTTAGAAGTCTACAGTAGATAAAATCTATCTTAATCAACTAAACCAAAAAAAAAAAAATCATTATATATGTCCGTGTGAGTGTATATATATATATATATATATATATTGCTCTCAAAACGAGATGCCCATACTATATTAGTTTATGATATTATTTCATAGGTTAAAAAAAACCCAAAAAACAAAAAACAAAAAAAAACAAAACAAAAAAAGAACAACATTCAGCGAAGCTCATAGACTACGAATACTTGCATCAAATTTACTGATGTAACAATCAATTTTAAATGGGACATACTCTTGCACATTAGGAGATATTTTGCCCGGACGAGTGACTTATGTTGCACCAGAAATTTCGCCTATGAGATATTTTTGCACGAGAATTATCTCCTGGTTAGCACCATCAACCATTTATCTTGACATAATGTAGATTTTTGAATTCCTAGAGAACCAGTGACATTTTAAAGACCTAATTTTAATAGGTTGGCATAATTTCATGGCTATTGAGATTCTTAACGTTAGAATTTTACGCCCGTAGGCACAGGAATCAGTCTTGTATTTGGCACAGGTACAGTGGGAAAGAAAATCGAATTGAAACACAATGACAGCAAGAATATTGAGGTTAAAAGTCAAAGTCCTTTGTCTTCATCTTACAGTCGATCTAATTATCTGACGAGAATAACAAACAGATTTTTTCTAGTGGTTTTAAAATAAACACAAAAGGATAAAAACACATACACACAAAGAGAGAGAGAGAGAGAGAGAGAGAGAGAGACAGAGAGAGATAGAGAACAAGCAATAGTAAAAGTAAAGAAAGTTATGAAAATCAAAATTTCTTAAGATATAGTCAAGGTATATCAAAAGAAAATTTAGTAACCAATATGTGTGTGTGTATATATATATATATATATATATAGAGAGAGAGAGAGGGAGAGAAATCTACGTATAATAAAAGAAAGGAAAGTTATCAAAATAGAAATAGAATAAAAAAAGAGATGGTATATCATAAAAGAAGATACAGTGACCAATATATATATATATACACACTGAAAGAGAAAGATAGATAGATAGATAGATAGAGAGAGAGAGAGAGAGAGAGAGAGAGTAGCTATAATGAAAGGAAGAAGAGTTATTGATATGAAAATAGAATCTAAAGTAATATTGAAGGTATATTACAAAGAAACAGCAGTGACCAAGATATATATATATATATATATATATACACTCACTCACACATACACTGAGATGAGGGAGAATACATGCTTTATGTAGGCATAGACACTTTTCTAGGATGGCTTTTGCTAAAGTCGATATCTTCGGCAGACCGGAACCTCTGCAGACTTGGGGTGTGGAAAAAAGCCAGTAGACTAAACCTAATCGAAATCAGATTAATCGTAAAGCGGCGACCACAGACTGAGTGACGATAATTGTCTTTGTATGAGAGGGGAGTGTCATCGATATGTGCAGACGACATCAGGGAATGTGACGCCATTGAAGGACGGGGGCATAAGAAGTGATGGCCAAAAAGAAAGCTAAGTTGCACCAAAGGCAATGGGATTTTGGCAGCAGGCTAAGAGCTATCGAGTGTGATCCTTGGCTTTTTGACATCACTTGCTTCTTGCCATAAATGCGATAGTTTCACTTACATTAGCCGTGTTGGCCGCTGTTCGTGAGAGGAGTGGCGTTGTGCAACTTGAAAATGCTTTAAGACAGGTTAGAATCGGTCAGGTCAAGACTGTTCTCTTGCGGAGTCAGCGTGACAGAATATGAGTGGAGAAACATTGTTGTCATGGAGTTATTTATTAAGCTGAAGATACTGAGGTTTTATCCTTTTTAGTGAAACATTATACAGTCCTAACCGGGTTCGATAATCTTATTTATTCATACAGGCGCTAACCAGGTAGTGTGTTTTAGTCACGAATAATCTAACAAAGCCCATCCCTCTCCTTGTCTACAAATTTTTAAAAATAAGATTATCTCTGAAATTTTGTTCAAGGTGTTTTATTTTTATATCGGATGGTACCTCTGCTGTCAATTAAGATATTTCCGATGTATGTATTTACCCAACCCTTCCACAACGAGCTGGATACGACACAAGGTCAATTTTTAAGTGGAGTAAAGTTAGTTTTATTTCGGAATCTTTATTCTTCTAGACCAGCTGCTAAACTAATATTAAAGAACCCTGTCTATCCTACTATTTTCCTGTAGATTGAGGGAGAAATAGTAGATTTTTGTCTTTCTCAAGGGAATAAGTGCAATCTGAAACGCATATAGCCTCGTCAAGGGTTTGAACCCTGATCGATGATTCCATTTCTTATAACGATAACCATTACATCAAGGGTGCCTCCCAAGGTTTCAGTATCGTCTCATTTGGTAATAAATAATACCTAATAATATTCGTTTCTGGGAGTTGCTTCTGATATAACAGTTATCATCACAAAATTCCAACCAAATCAATTTAAAAACATTGTCTACATATATAATTCCTAAGAAAAATAGGTATTTTTTAGAAAAACAAGTGACAGAAAATTACTTTTAAGCTAAGTATAGTTGACTGTAGATGAGAGCGGTTGAAACGTTGTGCTAATAGTGTCAGATTGGCATAATCGATAACGTCGTTGGAAATGGAAACGATGATCCGAGTTCAAATCCTACATGATGCTGTGTTTCGCATCAGGTAAATACTCTAGGGAAAGTCATGAATCTATCTCATCTATCCCTTTCTATGGGTAAAATAGTACGGCAACCAATCTAGGAAAAGAAACATACCGCTTAAACATCGACTGTGAGTCTAATACTGTTCGTTGAAGCGGGTTTTATAAATACAAAAATGTTTAGATTGTATTTCTACTTTAAAAATTCTTAAGAGAGTATTTATGTATGGTCGATAATGTAGAATCTAAAAGATTGTTTTGAGGTCTTTTATATTTTGAAAAAGGTAAGGCGGCGCCTGTGTAACTTAGTGTAGACATCTTTAAAAAAAACTGATCAATATGTCATGAATTTGTATTGTTTTATCTTAGACTGTTTGAACTGATTTTGCTCCCAAAATTTCATGAATAAATAATGAGATACTGTAATTGTTGACATAGTCTTTTTGAACAAACAGTTGACTTGGGTTCGAATTTATTATATATTCTGCCTTGCATCTCGATGATTTAAAAAAATCAAGAAGTTTGTTTTAAGGTGAAGTCACATTTAAATCACCGGTTGCCTTAACCTGACCGAAGTTAAGCTATGATAAGCCAGTTTAATACTTTGATAGGTGACTATTTAAGCAACCAAAGCCTACGTGCTAGACTAAGAAAAACTTAGTATATTGTCCTGGCGAAAATGATGGAATTAGGACATTTAAAGGATTTTCACCTTATATATTTATTCTTAAAATGTTAAGATAATTTGTAAAACATTTCATAATTCAATACCAGAACATTCTTGCATCAGAGAATTTATCTTAAAGAAACAAGATTAAATTATTTTAACGGTTATATAACATATGACATGGATTTTCGGTTTGTTCCTAGTGACCCCGTGTGCTTTGACAAGCTGTCACGCTGTGATGAGAAAAAAGGGATGTTTAACTAATGAAGTTGAATAGTAAAATTAGGTAAATTTAGCCATGAAAACCGGAAGTGATGGGAGGAGACAGCATCCAAGCGGTTCAATTCTTTGATTACACTCCCACTATTTCAAATACGTTTGACGAAATAATTCTGGTTTAGATACTATTAAATGCTATTTTATGCTATTCTTGCTTTCTAATTATAATTTTATATAGAAATCAATAAATAGATTTAAAAAATTTCAGAGTTATCTTTTTTATATTCGATCGGAATCAGATTTGTTTGTCTTTCTAATTTGATATACTTTATTACATTAAAACTTTATTACATGCGCCCGGGATGTGCATATTTTTGCGTGTTTAAAATAATTTAATCAATTTAATTTAAGAAATATCTTATATAAATCCAGAATATTCACTAATGAAAGAAATGTATTTTGCCTAATCTTTTATTAGTTTATTCAATGTAAAAACAACAACAACAAAAAAACAAAAAAAAACAAAAAAAAAACAAAACAAAACAAAACAAAAAACAACCCAAAACATCTGTTTATCAGACAAAGCTAATCCACATGAGTAATTCACGCCTTACATTTCAAGAATTCGTTGGATTATTCCATAAGATCTCATTATATTGAAGATTAAGTGTCTGTAACCAAAATACGTTACGACCAACGTTACAATTTCCTTAGTTATTTCCGTACCATTATCCATGATTATATTTTTATTTAATCTCAAGAAACTGTTTTAAATTCGCTGACCTTATCTTCATACAAATAACATGCAACTGTGTTTATATGTAAAGCCCAATAGCGGTTTACAGTATGAACATAAAGGCTAATTTGCATATTGATAATAAAAAAATTCGTTACATTTAGTTTTGATAAGTGACGAAAGCTAAGACTTTCCATCTGACAATATATTTGGTTTTTGTTAAGTTTTAATAGTAAACAAATTCTGCTCTTTTTACTGTATTAAAAAAAATGAATATATATAAATGTTTGTTAGGTTTTCTAAATCTTAAAACTGCAAATCAAAGAAATGAGCGACACTTAAAAGTCCACATATTCATTTAATAAGGGTACTTAGGTGCGAAAGCTTCTGGCGACTTCTTTTTCTGGCGTACTTTGGGTAACAGTTATCCTCGTAGGAATGGAGTCGGCAAACAGAGTTCAAATCGTGGAAGATGTGTTTTTGTATTTCCCTTCGTGCAAATTAAATAAGTTTCCAGACTTTTTTGTATGGATACTTTTATTGATAGCACACACATGAAACTCTAGTCCCCTTCGAAGTAATCTCCTCCGGCTGCAATGCACTTGTTGTATCGTTCCAACAACTTTTGGAAGGCCCCATGGAAGTCCTCTTGTGTGAGCGTGTTAATGACATTCGTCACAGCCTCTTTCGTCTCCTCATTTGTCTCATAATGACAGCCTCTGAGCTTAGGGAATAAGCAAAAGTCACAAGGAGCAAGGTCTGGACTATAGGGAGGCTGAGGAACTGTTTTGATGCCCATCTTGTTTTAATAGTCTGTGACAAGGATGGGGTTGTCAACTGGTGCATTGTCCAGGTGGAAATGCCACTGAGCCGATTTGCAGAGTGCTGGCCTCTTCCCTAGGAATCTCTTCCTGAACTCCCTTAAAACCTCAACATAGTAACCCTAACCCTAACCGTTTGGCCAATCAACTCTGGTGTATTGACTTCCTTACTCCTCCCATGCCTCTCATCATCCCTCATAGACTCCCTGCCTTTCATGAATTTCTTATGCCACTCAAAAACTGATGCTCAATTCATGCAAGATGGTCGAAAAGCAGTCTGAAGCATTCCATACGTTTCTGTGGCATTTTTTCCAAGTTTGATGCAGAATTTTATTGCATATCGTTCTTTTAAAGTGTCCGAACATCTAGATTGCATTTTTGAAATTCACCAACAGTGATAATCCAGCTTTAGTAGAGTGTATTCCAATTCCTGCTGTAGCTGTTCATTTGAACCTGAAATCATAAAAATTGATCAGTCATCTTATAAGCTGTATAGTAATAACATACTAAATTTTCAAGAGTCTCCAACAATTTTAAATGCCTGTACAAAAATGTCTGGAAACTTATTGAAGGCACTAGTATCTTTGATAAAAGACATGCATTCACTTTTTTCTTTCCCCAGCTATGGGTAAATGGGCGCGCAGACTGGGATCTTGAGAATTTGTAAGGTAACCTGGGTAGAAGAAAATCGCTGAATTCAAATTAGCTTAAAAGAAGAACTTGTGTTACATCGAACGGTTACTGAGGGATTTGGTAAATACATAAAATAAACACTGGCAATTTTCTAAAATTATGTGTCTAAGGTATTTTTTTCAACCAAATTTGACACATTTTTTGCTAACCTATTTATTAAAAAAACAGATAGATAGATAGATAGATAGATATCTGTCATTTGTTTTGTTTACTTTTTTCAAAAAAACTATTTTATGCTATAATGTATGAAAAAAAAAAACAATAAAAAAGATATTAGATATAAAACATACAGAGATAGGATCAAGCTATACAAACGAAACACGATATCTCAAAATAATGTTAGAAAATTCTACGAACATGTAGTTGGAGAATACACGAAAACATAACAACAACCGGATGCAAAGGAAGCAAACAACTTTGGAGTAAAATATGGGAACTAAAGGAACGTAACAGAAGGACCGAATGGATAAATAAGAAGGAAAAAAATACAAGGACTCGAATAAGGCCCTGAAGAGCAACACTGAAAAAGTACCGAAACGGAAAAAGCCCAGCCATGCTGGCATACATAGATTCTGTTTAAAAAACATTCACGTCCATTCATGCCAGACTGGCTCTTGAAAAGATTAATCACCTAATGTACATGGATGATGTAAAACTGCACGTAATAATGAAAATGATTTGGAGACCCTGGTATACAATAAGAATATACAGTCAGGATATAGAAATTTAGCATAGGAATTTGACATAGAAAAATGTGCCATGTACGTAATGAAAAGTGGCAGAAGACAAATAACAGAAAGAAGAGAACTGCCAAATCAAGAAAGAATCAGAAAGCTTGGAGATGTTGGTTGGTTGGGTTTTATGGCATATCAACCTTTGTAGGTTATTTAACGCAAAATCCATTTTTTTATACAAATACTCAATTCAATTTCAAACAATTCAGTTTAATATGAATACACAGTTTAATTGTCAAAAACATTTCTATTTCAAGCTATTCAGTTTATTGAAAAAGTTCTAATTCAGCTAATTCAGTTCAGTATTAGTACAGATTTTGTTTACACACAGTTAAATGTCAAAACATTTCTATATTAAACAAATCAGTTTAGTGTAAGTACACTTTCAATGTCAAAAACAGTTCAATTTCAAATAATTCCGTCTCGCATAAGCACACAATTTAAATATAAGTTCAGTTTAAGTTCAGTTTTATTGTCAAAAACATTTCTATTTCAAGCTATCCAGTTTAGTCAAACAGTTCTAATTCAAACAATTTAGTTTAGCATAAGTATGCAGTTAGTTCTATTTAACCCATAAATAGAGCCCTATCAGGTGCTACCATTCTGGGCCAGAGTGGACCTGGGATCAATGGCAATGAACGGGTGCTCCGTATTCTCCAAAGCTCTAGTATCAATGGAACCTTACGATCAGATTGTCTAGTGTCATATCTAGGACACTCGATGTGGGGGGGGGGTCTTACTCCTCTGCAGAGGTGCAGTCGATGTATTCTACGGCACCGGTCAACTGAGCAATACACAGAGTTAATGTGAAAACACTTTTATTTCAGAGAAATCAGTTTAGTATACGTACACAGTTTAGATGTCAAAGCAGTTCTATTTCGACCAATTCAGTTTAGCATAAATACGCAGTTTTAATGTCAAAACAGTTCTATTGTAAACAATTCAGTTCAGCATAAATACGCTGTTTATATGCAAAAAACAGTAAACTCAAACTATTGTTTAGTTTTATTTGACCCACAGATATGACCCTTATCAGGTGCTACCACTCCGGGTCAGAGTAGACCCGGGAACAATAGCAATATAGGGGTACTCCGCATTCCCCGAAGTTCCAGCATTACTGGAACCTCACCATCAGATTGTTTAGTGTCATAATCAGGGTGCTCATTGGGAGGAGGTGGGGGTGCGTGTGTTAACCTCTGCATAGAAGCAGTCGGTGTATTCTACAGCCCCAGCCGACAGAACAAAAGCTTGGAGAAATGGAAAATTTTATATGTATAAAAAACAAAAAGACACTTTAATAACCTAAAAAGTGTCGATTTAAAAAAGTTCGCAAAAACGGTTAATTATCGGTATCTTAAAGAATTTTCGGTGATAAATACCGAAAATTTTATAACATTCTGATAATAAAGACGGAATAAAGTTTATTTTCATTCAAAATGTTGGTGTCAACATGTTTTTTTTTCCTGTGCTAATCCCACCCCTTTATCTAAAGGAATAAAAAATATAAGAGGATAATTGTTACATTTTAACGACAATTCATCGGTTAAATACATTTGTCTTACCTTAAAAATATAACGTTGTATTTTTTCATTGAAGAAAACCTTACTTTTCACCTTCTTGAACTGGCTGACTGATAAGATGTATTCATCGTCTGTTGTAAAAAAAACTGTCTGTGTTCATTTTCTTGATAAATTTCTTTAAGATTTCATTTTTTTTTTGTCAGAAATACGTTCTTTTTTTAAATACAATTTTGAATATATTA
Organism: Sepioteuthis lessoniana; assembly: GCA_963585895.1. Taxonomy (NCBI): domain Eukaryota; kingdom Metazoa; phylum Mollusca; class Cephalopoda; order Myopsida; family Loliginidae; genus Sepioteuthis; species Sepioteuthis lessoniana. The sequence continues at coordinate 110,573,644 of OY757916.1, forward strand.
AGTTTAGGAGACACAATCCAAACATAAGACTCAAAATGAAGAATATAATATTACTGTTGCCATCACCAACCGAGGCGGCTGGGGCTGTAGATTACGCCGAATGCATTTCTGCTGTGGGGTAAATCCCCCAATGAGTATCTTTGATGTGACTCTAAACAATCTGATGGTACGGCTCCAGTTTTGGAACTTTGGGTAAATGTGGAGTACTCCTTCACTGCCATTTGCTCCCAGGTCCACTCAGTCTCGGAAAGGTAGCACCTTTTAGAGTCCCATCTATTGGTCGAATAGAAATATTTAATTCTTTTCTATATTTAAAGCCATTTAACTGTGTGTAAACAAATGATTGACATTAAATCGAATTATTTGTGTTTAATAACAATACTTGAAACCATTTAATTGAGGAAACAATTGAGTTCTGGATCCCAGAAACAATTCTTTTCAAATCATATATTCAATGTTTCCTACGCTAGTCACGCTATCTGATTGTCGTCTACATCCATGACTACCACATGCGTTTCTGGCTAGTTTGTTTATCAACTCCCACTGTGCGCACGTTGAGTTTGAAAGATCAACAGATGGGGAAATGAGACAATCTATTCGGAACTTCTGACGATTGCAGTGTTCTTTGGAACAAGTTGCCTATGTGTTGGCGACTCAAAGACAAGAAAAACTCTCTGGTAATTATTAACAATTATTTATTGAAACACAATGGTGTAAAAACAATAGCATATATATATATATATATATATATGAAAATTGCATTGCTTTTTTGTTGTATTTGAGAGGTAGACAAATGAGGTATTTGGCGGGTGCAATCTTTCTATGTAACTCGATTTTTCGAAGAGTGAGGCTTTTGTTGGAGAGGCTTTAGTTCTTGGAGAGATTTCTTTTCTTATTCTCCTGTCTTCAGTATGGATATCGGATATCTTCTCTCATCTAACCTTAAAACCATTTATTTCTTTTTATTGAGGATTCCCCTAGGAACAAATATTCCGGATTGGCGAACCAATCACAGATCATTTGATATTCTTCTATTCCTTTTTAGTCACCCTGTCAGTTGGTGCTGTAGAATAATCCGACAACACTTCTGCAGAGGGGTAAGATCCTCCATAAAGAGGCCACGTATTGGCTCTAGGTGGCGACCCGTGATGCTTAAGGACGGGATCCAGTTGATTGAGCAGTGGTCAAGTAACTTGCAACATACCACTTTGACCTTTACTGGGCTAGACGAAAGGTTCGAGTAGCCTGATTCGATCAATCGACTGGTCGTACCAAGCCCTGTTATCTATATGTTTTGTTCCCACTGTATTTTTCGATCAACACACGCTCTGACATTTATCTTTTAGATAGCAGAAAGCGGTAGCGGAGAGTCAATAGCGTTGAGAGAACTGGAAATTGACTAATGCTAAATTACACGGTAATTAGTAACGTTTATTGAAAACCTAAAATTGACAAGGGCTAGAAAACCTATTCTCAATTCGAGTATACTTGTCGCGAGTCCCCGTCTCTGCCAAGGCGAATGGTTTTTCACTCGGTACATTCCTAGCACAAGTTGAACTCTGTAGTATGTGGTGGAACATAAGATCAGCGAAAAATAAGTATCACTCATGGTATCTTTTAATAAAAATCTAAGAGAAATTTATCCGAATCAGACTTGGAGAATGAGGCAGCGAACTTCCCCAGATTGATTGTCATTGAATCTCTGATGGAAGTCTGCCGGGCAAAATTCTCCCTGTTCTTAACTGAAAAGGTTATTGCAACGAGAGCTTACCAACAAAACGTAAAGAAAACAAAATATGGAAACTTGCTTGACGAGGTGAACAGACGGAGACAAGCCAAAAACATCTTCAAAATTAAAAGCTTCCACACTGCCAAATGTAAGGCATATCCTCACGAAAGACTGATCACTTCTATGGGAGTAATCAGACAGTGGGAGTTAGCCTTGGCTACAGCAGAGGAAACGAGAGTGGCAAACATTACAAGAATCACTATAAGAAAAATGCCAAGAAAAAATCCAGACCAACACCTACTTCCAGACATTTAATCAGCTCCATATTCCAAAGGATAGGCTATTCTCTTGAAAGGGTTGAACAATAGGCCCTAGCTTCCATGAGGTACTTCAAGTGCCAAAAATATGGAGACCAGAGGGAAGCTTATAGGGACGACAGACATGCGCAAAATGTGGTGAAAAGGAACAGGACGACATGGAGAGAGATTGCTTTAAGGAAATTAGATCTTCAAACTAATGACAAGACCATCTAACTTACTCAAGATCTGGTGATGACTATAAAAGAACAAAGTAAATATTTGAAGAAAAGAACAAGAGAAATAAAACCTTCCTGGAAGCAAGGGAATTAGTTGGGTCTTAGCGAGGAGAAAATGCTTATGCCTCTGTTGCACGAAGAGTGAATTCAGTCAATCAGGAAAACCAATAGAAAGCTCTAGTAAAGAAACTGATCCATTTGGAACCAAATGATTGGTCAAAATTTGAGGAGCACCTGGTAAAACTACAGTAAGTACAAACTCAACAACAAGAAGTCAGAAATAAAGAGAAATACAATGAGGTGGTCCAAAAAAAAAAAAAAAGACACAAAGAATCTACCACTCGAACATGGATCACTCGTCCTAAAAGTGGAAAATCTCCAACAAAACAACTCTTACATAGTTCTTCAATCCACCCACGAAAGAACGTCAAACTAAAAAACTTGTCTCCCAAAAGCCGGAAAAACTTAAGCCCAAACCCCCAGCTCACATAATCCGAGCTGGAAAGAAAAATATGTACAACAAAGTGATCAATGAAAGACGAGGAACTGCCCAGAGCCAAATTCGATTAAGTCCTTTCAACACCAAGAACAAAGTCACCTATAAAAATGATTGAAAAGCGCAATACTTAGGGATCGTCAAAATCTCTATAAAGATCCTTTAGTATAGAAAGTGTGGAGAGCGACACTGTCTGCGTAGTTGCCAACCTCAATCAAGAATATATAAGAAATAACCACTTTGTTTGAAACCATTTAACCGCACAAAAAAGTAAGTTCAGTCTGTTTTTATATGTTACCTACAAATCAACCACTTAAAAATAAAATCAACGATGAATTAATCTCTTCACAAATCATATATATCCATTTAAATGTGTGCAAATAAATGACTGATGTTAAATTCTTACAGTTATAGCAAGACTCGAAACCATTTAACTGTGTACAAACAAATGTTTAATGGTAAATATGTAATATACTGACTTTTCTGGCGACGTAGATGAACTTAGCAGATTCAGTGTGGTCACAAGATAACATCAACAAAGTGGTTTCACTGGAAAGAAAAAATAAAGGATGACGGCGAAGAATATAATTTATTGCCTATGGATAGAGTGACGGATATTTCCGTTCGCAGATAAGATCAACAAATTACCTAAAAAAAAAGGGAAGTTTGTAAGTTCCGATAACTAGCCTTAAACAGAAAATACGTGAGGCGAAGAGGATGTTCATATTTCCGCAAAGGACTTGAAAAGACAATATAAGGTCTGTAATTTGGGACTGAACGTAGAGACCCGCTGGTCACTCAAGGCGACCTGTCAGCTCCCCCGTGTGTGTTCTACGGCCGTCGCACTACTTCATAAAAAGGGTCCTCGCCACGGAAGAAAGATATGTGCGAACTCTGTCTAACTATTTCTACCACACACAAACGTAGCCGTCGAAGAATACATGTAAATTATATTTTTGTATATCAACGAGTCCTCCGTTGTTTGTCCAGCGGTACAATATGCGACTAATAGAATTGCTAGTATTCGGTAGAATTACTTAAAACCATTTAAGTTTTGGAAAAAATGAGCTCAAGCTCATTTAAAAATGTTTTTAGCAAAATGTTTACAAATCATATGTATTTAATATACATGCATAAACAGGATTTAGCATTAAATAACCTATAAACGTTGATATGACATAAAATCAAAAGGACCAACAAAAATCTACTTACAAAATATATGTATAACAATTTAACTGTGTACAAAGAAATAGCTAATGTTAAATTGAATTGTTAGTGTTATATCGGAATAATTGAAACCATTTGTGTGCAAACAAATGAGTTATGGTTTGTTTGAAATATTATCTATAAAGTAATCGTTTTCAATCTTAGGTTTAACGTATGTATAAACAGTATCTGGCATTAAATAAAGTACAAAGGTTGATATACCATAAAACCCAACCGACCCAACCCTACAACTTTTTGATTACTCAGGCAATCAAATGCGCTGATCTACCTTAGGTTTTAATTGGTCATCCAATCAAACCACAATGTAAGATCTTCGTTAATAAAGGCTTTCAGTCCCTGCCTTGTAAAGGAGTATCTCTTTTCACATTAACAAAAATCAAAGATTTGATTAATTAATCAAAAGATTTAACTTTTTAACCCCAACAGGTGGGCAAAAGTTAGTTTGGGATGTCATGATTTAAAATGGATAATGTACCTTGAAAACTCGAAGCCTGCTTACTTTTTGTTTTGAAAATTTTATTTCAGTTAATACAAATCCATCACTGACCTTTTAAATTGACTTTTGAATTTCTTTCAAAGTCAATAAGTCTTTATATGTGGTAGTAAAATGAAAATTATATTTTCTTTGATAAAAATTGCATCATGCTCTCCAAGAGTATTTAGCGCCAGGGAATACCTCGTATTGCTATACCAATATACAAATGTATGAAGAGAATTAGGCATTAAATAACCTACAAGTATTCATATGCAATAAAACAATCGACTAACCATCTAGCGATCTCCATACTTCTGAGAGGTAGGGCAGTATATTTTAAGATTGTCGAAGTAATGTAAACAAAACACAGAAATTGACCAAGCAAAAAGCCAGTTTTGATTATGGAAGGAGAAATTAGATTTTTCCATCTTTTATACAGAAATTTAGGATTGTTTCTTTCTAGAAAAAGGAAAAAAAAACACAACAAAGTAAGAACGACATTTTTACATTTTAAATTTACGTTTTAAATAAAGGATTCCATGTTTCCACTAAATACGTGTCTTTCTTTGTTCATATCTTCCTTTTTCTTATAATATATTTGTCCGTATGAATTCAGAATATTTTTCTGTTTTCTGGCATGAAGTATTTAAGGACTGTCAGTTTTTTGCTCTTAGATAACTACTGTTTTCACATCATATCTAATTTTAATGAAACTACCACCGCGTTGTGAATACCACTGTGTTAAAAAAGGCAATTTGGCAGAATATGATAGATAAAAATAATGAGAAAGAGATAAAGAATATATATATATATATATATATATATATATAAGAATATATATATATATATATGTGTCTGTGTGATTGTGTGATGATTGAAATAAAAATATTTTATCAGTGTGCACTGCAATTACATATATAATCCCATCTCTGTATCGAGCACATAATAGAATGATAAAAAGTTCTTGGTCAGACCAAGAACAAATTTATCTCAGTCCTTGAAACCTGCGTGATATTCATCATATTCATTCAACAATTTAACGCTCTTACCCTTCGTTTCTCAGGATTTTCTTACCCATCAGCACACACACACACACACACACACACACACACACACACACACACACACACACACACACACACACATATATATGTATATAACAGTCAATGCCATATATAAGTATATACATATTGTCAATGAAATTTCATGTATGTTGAATAAAAGAAAACGGAAAGAAAAATACATATAAATACATGAGAAAAATATATTACCAAATATTAATTTAAATCCACCGACTCGTTTCGACAAGATATTTAAGATATGAAATTATGAAAATTTCAGGTAGAATGTGTTTTAGGTGATTTTCAAGGTGGGAATTATGAATTTCAGAAAATGACCCTTCACCGAACATTATTCTTTTTAAATTCGTAATTCCCACCATGAATATCTCGTTGAAACGCGTCGGTGGACCTAAATCAATATTTGGTAATAATTTTTTTCTCATGCATTTATATGTACTTTTCTGTACATTTCTTTATACAATGTATCTGTCTGATTAAACCTCATACCTTATTATATAACAGCCAATACAAATACGACAGCAGCAGCGCCACCAATAAGTCTTCATCAGATGAGGTCCTTAGGGTTAGGTATGTTTTAAGGAGAAATCATCATTATCACTAGTAACCCAGCCATAATTTACTAAACTCCCGGCTTTCTTATTTTTTTCTCACCCTATTGGAATGCCGGATCCATGTAGATGCAGTTTCTGATTGATCATAAAACTTCTTGGTATATTCCCGTTTTTCTTTTAGTGACACGCCGAGTTTAGTTTTGTAAGCGTCATATCATCTATAAACTTTGTCATCTGACTTCAATATGAAATATACCCGTTGTCCACCTGGTTTGTCCGTATTGAACTCACGGATCTTTGTCTTATATTGTTGTACGCAGTCAATATTTTTCCTAAAAAACAACTATCAACTTCATGAGATAAACTCTTTTTCAATTAACTGTCTACATCAGAAGATTTGACACAATAGCCAGTCGCTGAGAGGTTAACATTATCTTACCTGGAAATTTGAAATGACTTTCAAAATATCCATCGTTTAATTTTTAAACAACGACGAATTGTAACCATTTGTAAAAGAAACACCTTCAATTTTCCCTTTTTACAAAATTCATTAGCTGTTTTTATACGAAATTTTATTCGCAACTTAAAAACGTGTTTTTGTCACCTCGGAAATGATCTAGCTCCGTCGGCGATACTTTGAATTCGCTGACTCGATCCCTTGCAGAGTAAAATGTGCAAAAAATAAAGCTCTTAGGAAAATAGACAAAAATTCACATTTAATGGACATAATTCTCTGATTTGAAGGCATAAGATAAACCTTGGCGCATTGACATAGTTAAAATCAATCGGAAATTATCTGCAACCCTTGGTTATGTCTCCACGCGGAGCTTTTCAGCAAATACTCACGACCTGTAAGAATGTTTGAGGCAAGCTGTCTTTCCACTTGCATTGCATCGATTAAATATTTTGGACTTCCACTATTTGAGGTTGACTAGCGTTGGTAGGTTGTCGTATGCTGTATTTATTATTAAACCTATTCTCTTTGGCTTTGTTTGATGAAGCGCCATGTAAAACACTTCTTTTTTTATATTTTCTTATATTTGGCAGCAATTTTCCCAGGAAATACGTCTTACTGAATGTGACGTACAAGAAGATCTTATTGCCATTTTGTTCACCTTCATTCCTTACTAGGGAAATTAAATAAAGATTAAAGTTGTATAAAATTTCTCCATAGTATTTTCCTCAGTGTTCAAGGACTTATGTCCATTCTCCGACCATTGTCAGTCACATTCAACAAGATTTGCTATCTTATATGTAATTGGAGTCTAATACTATTCTCCCGTAAACCAGAAATTCGTAATTTCACACTCAACAGACGGCAGATGTTACGAATAAATAACAACTTTCGCTGTGTTTAAATATTTTTGTGTAGCTGCTTGTAACATGTATCCATCTGAAATAAGTGAAAACTCGGAGTTAATAGAAAGTAGTACTTGTTTTCAATCATAGTACAAGTCTTTAAACTAGATGTGCCGCATATATATATATATATATATATATATATATATATATATATATATATATATATGTGTGTGTGTGTGTGTGTGTGTGTGTGTGTGTGAGTCCCCGTGGTGTAGTGGCTAACGTGCTGGACTGCGATATCATTCTAAGGGAGTTCGAAATCTAGTCGTGCTATTACGTTCACTCTTGGGTTAATTCTCTAGGGAAAGGCATGACCCCTCATATCCCCCAAGCTATCGGTTAAATAGTACCACTGCCGTTCTATTAGGATAACTTCGGCATTAAATAAGCCTCGAACCTTGATATACCATTGATCAAAGAAACGAAACCAACATATGTATTTTACAGTATCGTGTCCCAAAAATATGACAAGCCAAGCAAATAACATTGTTATGATCTTAAATGAAGATGATAAACTTTCATTGATTTAACATCTAAAAGTGTCTGGGTTTACAATAATTTAACTCCGAGCGTAACTTCCTTGATGAAATTAAGGGATTCAAAAACTTATAACTGAGAATCATGATAATTGTTATTTGCATCGTTAGATCATTCATGTAATTTCGTCATTCAAGTACTATGATATATATATATATATAATTTTGATTGAACATAATAGACATTTTTGTCAATATATTTTTTGGTAATCCTTTTGAATTGCGGTATTGATCTTATGATATTCGGCGGGAATTGGTTGATATATCTTCCATAATTAATTATTTCCCAAGTACTTTCTGCCCGACGTCGGGCTATCATCAGGGGAGGATGTATTACAAAAGTGATCCAACTTTTTTATGTATATTACTACCTTGTAAGAAGAGCGTCTCTACTGTTGTATTGTGTAGCGTTTACTTTTCGAATTTGTTTCTAGAAATAGCGTCAGTTGCTAAAGACATTTAATACATTAACACTGGTTTCAAAATTAATTCTATTAAGTTTGGATTGTATGTTCTTAATATGTAGTGCCTCGAGAATCTGTAGTTTTTGCTTGTTATTTTGATGTTCTAATATTGTATTTTCGGTAAGAATTTTCCGTAATTCTTTTGTTGGGCATGAATGTTTTTTAAATGCTGTGCTATGGAACTGGTATCAGAAAGGTGCATTGTAAGTCTTCTCTATAGGAGACTTGTATTAATGAAGAAATGCTGCCAAAATATACATACATATATATATGGTCATGAAACATATTGAAAAATCATATGATTTTGTGGACGTTGTCTTTCATTAAATCAACAAAAAGGGAATATTTTGCGTACCGACGAATTGTCGTCTTTACTCGAAATTTTTCCATAATTCCACTGGGATTTTCAAAACCTTTTACTGTGGAAAATAATAACAGCAAATTGAACTTTAAAACTCTGATGTTCTGGTTTTAAAAAACGACCATCCACAGACAATTTTCAAGTATTCATTACAATAGTTTATATAACGCAAAATGATTCCCCATAAAGTGCTGCATGTTCGGTTGGTTAATTTTTCAGTATGTCAATTCTTATTGGATTATTTTATACCCAGGTCAGGTTTTTTTGTAATTATATGGCTCCAACTTACCATTCCGATTTAATAATCACCACAGAGTTATATAATTTCAAGTATATCTAATAAAAATACAATAAATTTCTGAGTACATCTATTACAGTTATAGATGGAAGCCTAGCAGATATTGTCACTCCAGGTGAGAATGTATCTGCGGGTAAAAGCAATGAATAGGCAACATTTTACTCTTCAGAGCTCTAGAACAAGAGCCTCACCATGAGATACATTTCCTCCTTGCGAGGACGTTCTACGAGCCACTGCTTCGTGCATAGGCTTTTCAGCGGACTGTCTGGCATTCGTGCCGGACAGTCAATGTTCCATGGCAGACTTGAGACTGAAAGGACCCTGGCTTCGGCTGAGCTACCTTCCGATGGGCGAGCTGCATAATTGGCACCTTTGTCACCTTTGTATAGCAATGGACCTTGCTGTCTAGTTTAAGCTATAACCAGGCATACGTGCCTGGACCCAGATTTGGGTCCAAGTCCAGCTCGGCTCATCAGACCCACATTGCCCTAACAGAGTCGATGACCAACATAGTTCAGCAAATCTCGAGCTTCGGCTCGTGCCTGACCATCCCCTCCCCTAAAACCCCCCAAAATAATCGACCTTCGGGTCAAATGTCATTGAGTCGTCCTCTCTGGTGGGAGGCAGAGACAAATATAGCCTAACCATGAGATACATTTTATTGTTATACCTCGGATAAAAAATGTCGTATGATATAGTTGGAATAAATAATTAGTCATTCTTAAATAAAGATGTTTAAAATTTTGTACAGAATATTTTTCACTGTGTACTTTGCTGCTTCGGAATACTTACCACACACACACACACTATATATATATATATATATATATATATATTGTCATCCTCATATATATATATATATATAAAATGAATAAATAAAATCAGGGTAAACGTTTTTCTTGAATTATTACTAGCTATTGTATCAAGGTAAAACCTAAAATAAATTGTTATCTCATCTTCCAATGTCAGCTTCATAACCAAGTTTCTTGTGTTTAACAGAAAACAAAATAATCTTCAGATGAGACATTCGAAGGAAAATGGAAGAAATAATACATACTACATATTCCTAGCATAATCTCCAAAATATATGGCGTAGGAATATCTATCTATCTATCTATCTACGTGACCGTGTTAGCATCATTCTACAAAACTGATTTCACTGAAACATTTTCGACGTGACTACGTAGATTGAATATACATGGTGGTCAAAAAGTAGATAGTTACTATCTTTTTAAAATATTGTGCGTTATAATAATATATATTGGTACACGTATAATTTTTTCAAAAGACAATATCTTTAAAAGAGTGTACGTATTTTTAACTGCGATATTCATATTCTTGGCTACAGAATTTCTGTGGTATAGATTTTGGAAACAAATAACACCTAATAACATTTGTGTTAATTTTCTAACCCTCCAATATGAATAATTAAATCTTGGTATCTTCTGTATAGAAGGAAATTAGTTCTCTCTCTCACTCTTATATATATATATATGTGTGTGTGTGTGCACTCTTGTGAGCGTATGTCTCTGTGTGTGTCTGTGAGTTTGTGAGAGAGAGAGACACACACACACACAGATGTTAATCCTTTTTCTATCAATTAAATATATACAAGTATATCTTAGTTTTTTCGCAATAAGTTGCCTTGGTACCTAGCTTACTATAAATCTATTTAGATGTCAACTAGCTCAATCTGTTTTTAGACGGAGAACTAGACTGATTGATAGCGAGTTAGAAACACACACACATTTATATATATTTACATATATACGCACACACACACACACACATATACATATATACCCTATTTACCAATCCCTCCGCTCGAGCAGGATATGACACAAGGTCAATTTTTAAGCGAGGTTTAACTGGTTTGAATTCAGAGTTTTCCTTCTCCTAGACTAGTTGCCTCACCAAGGCTGAAGAACCCAGTCTTTCCTACTATTTACCCATAGCTGGAGGGAGAATGGTTGGATGGATACCTATTCCAAGGGTATTAGTGCTAAGTGAAATGCAGTCAGTCTCGTCCAGGATTTGAACTCGTGTCGCCGTGTCCATTTCCTACGACGATAACCATTTCACCACGGGCACCTCCACACACAAACACACACAAACACACACAAACACACATATATATATAAGGAGTGAGGGTGAGTGATATATATATATATAGATAGATAGATAGAGAGAGAGAGAGAGAGAGAGAGAGAGAGATTGCAAAATAAATGATTTTATATAAGTATTTCTTGTGATTCACTAAAAAGTGAATTCATTTTTCCAAGTAAATTCTTCTGCGAATACATTTGTTTACTAATTACAATCAATTTAGTTTCATGGAGACAGAAATAAAAATTTGATCGCTTTAAGCACAACAATTTTAATAAACACGGAAATTTTCGTACCAGGGAAAATATTTTGACAAATATCCCATCAAATTCAGTGTGTCGTCTCTTACATTGACACTGAAAATAATATACTGAAGTAATGTTTCTCAATTCGTCTTGAAAAAAAGCACAAAATACGTTTGTATCGATTTTTAAAATGATAGATTTTATTGTCAGTAAAGTAATCAAAGTGCTAGTGTTAGAGGGTTGTTTTGTTTTTATAGGAATGTCTGGTTGGCTGAGAAATTATCAAAGAATTCGTATTTGTGCAGACTGACTATACATTCTTATTTTGTTAATATCTTGTGAGGAGATCCAATAAATAGTCACGCCCAGATGGAGATAATGACATGCATGCGTGCGTCTTTTTTTTTCTTTTGACATGATACAAAAAAAAACAACATTGTTTCAGTGACACTTATGTCTTGACAAATGAATTGTTGGAATTTTAGATGAAACCACAGGCTTCATTGAAAATTCTAGAGCGTATTCAAAGCTTTGTTCGCTCTATTGATACGACTTGAAATACGATGTCTGAAAAGGGATGAAAAAAAACACCCAAAAGGGGTATCCTGGTTATTATTATCGAGAAGCTCCAGTAAGGGAGATCTTACTCCCAGGTCCTCCACTCTGTAATAGAGAAATTTTATCTTTTAGAGTCCAATTAATAAATAAAAAGGTCTGAATAAATAATATTCATAATCGATTGGCCTACGTAAAACCATATAACAGTTTGCAAACAAAAAATAATTATTCAGTTGAATTATAAATCTTAGGAAGTCTTGAAGCCTAAGGATTATTATTGATTGAAACCATTTAATTGCTTGCAAATAATTGATGCTCGATGAAAATACTTGAAACAATACGGTTTGGTTTCATGGCTTATCCACTACTGAAGGTTATTCAGTACTAAATCCGGTTTATAAATATATATGGCATATATATGATTTGTAAATATAAGTCATCAAAGTTAAATAGTTTTAAGCATTGCTATTTATAGCAAACGATTAAAAATCAGACATTTGTTTACACAAAGTTAGGTGATCAAACAGTTCTATTTCTAACAATTCAAATTAGCAATAGAATTAAACGGTTCAAAATGTTGCTATGTATCATCAACAATTCAATTAAACATCAGTCATTTGTTTACACACAGTAAAATAATCAAACTGTTCTATTTTAAACAATTCAATTTAGCATAAGTCATTTGTTTGCACTACGTTTAAGTGTCAAACAGTTCTATTTGAGCCATAGATAGGACCCTATCAGGGGATACCACTCAGGGCTAACAATAAATGGGGTACACAGCATTCACCAAAGCTCCTGCATTACTGAAGTCTCACCATCAGATTAAGGTCATATCCGGTACACTTACTGAGGGCGGTTTTTACCCCTCTGCAGAGATGCAGTCGGTGTATTCTTCAGCTCCAACCAACTGGGCTGACAAACAAGTGATTATTATTAAATACTAATTGTTATTGTAAATGGAACGCAAAAAAGCAGCATAAAATAAGATAAAAGAATAACGAGTCAAAAATATTAATAAATAACAATGCTTCCTTTAAGAAAGTGAAATATTATTATATTTCCTAATACTAATTCAATAAAAGCAATCGAAATAAGATAGAAAATATTAGATACAATTAAGAGCTATGTTAAGGATTCGTCTAATAAATCTTGATATTATTAACATCAATAATAATATCAATAATAGTAATAATCATAATAATGTGAAAAACTCTCAAGGAGTAAATTATAATGATAATACACCTAATGTACATGGACGACATCAAACTGTTTACAAAAAATTAAAAAGAACTAGAAACTCTAATACCCGCTGTGAGAATATAGAGTCAGGGCATTGGGAGGAAATTTGGCATAGAAAAATGTGCCATGTTAGTAATGAAAAGTGACAAACGACACCTGACAGACGGAATAGAACTACCAAATCAAGAAAAAATTAGAATACTTGGAGAAAAGGAAACCTACAAATACTTGGGGATATCGGAAGCTGACGCCATCAAACAAGTGAAGATGAAAAAAAAAAAAAAAAAAAAAAGAAACAGTATCTCAGGAAAACCAGAATGCTACTCGAGACAAAACTATGTAGCAGAAACCTTATCAAAGGAATAAATACCTGGGCTGTACCCCTTGTAAAATATTCTGGACCATTCTTGAAGTGGACAGAGAAGAACTTGAGTACATAGTTTAATTGTCAAAAATATTTCAAATTATTCAAACAGTTATATATAACAATTCAGTTTTGTGTAAGTACAGTTTCCACGTCAAAACAGTTCAATTTCAAATAATTCAGTTTAGCATAAGCCCGCAGTTTAAATGTAAGAACAGTTTAATTGTAAAAACATTTCTATTTCGAGCTATTCAGATAAGTCAAGCAGTTCTAATTCAGCTTATTCAGTTTAGTATGAGTGCAGATTTTGTTTACAAACAGTTAAATGTCAAAACAGTTCTATGTTAAACGATTCAGTTTAATGTAAATACAGTTTCAATGTCAAAAAACAGCTCTATTTGAAGTAATTCAGTTTAGCATAAGCACGCAGTTCAAATGTAAGCACGGTTCAATTGTCAAAAACATTTCTATTTCAAGCTATTCAGTTTAATCAAACAATTCAGTTTAGCATAATTATGCTGTTCTATTTAAACCATAGATAAGGCCCATATCAGGTGCTACCACGCCGGGCCAGAGTGGACCTGGGAGCAATGGCAATGAAGGGGTGCTCCGTATTCCCCAAAGCCCCTCACCATCAGATTGTTTAGTGTCATATCCAGGAAACTCGTTTGGTGGGGTCTACAGTCAGTGTATTCTACAATCCCAGCAGACTGGGCAAATGATATTCAGGTATTTGCTAAGAATGATAAAGACCTAGAATCCCTTCTACAAACTATTAGTTGGTTTCTTTGTTTAATGGCATATCAATCTTCAAGGGTTATTTAATCATTTTTTGTTCTTTTTGTTTGTTTGGTTGGTTGGTTTTTATGGTATATCAACCTTTGTTGGTTATTTAATGCCAAATCCATTTTTATACAAATAAACTTTTCTATTTAAAAAAATTCAGTTTAGCATAATTACACCGTTTAATTGTAAAAAAAAATCTGTTTCAAGCTATTCAGTTTATTCAAACTGTTCTATTTCAAACAATTCATTTTAGTATAAGTATATTTTTTGTTTATACACAGTTAAATGTCAAAACAGTTCTATTTCAAACAATTCAGTTTAGCTTAAGTACGCAGTTGAAATGTCGAAATAGTTCTATCGATCTTTGTTTAATGGCATATCGAGCGTTATTTAATCATTGTAGAAGGTCAGTAGTAGAATTATTTAAGTCATAGCTGGGGAGGATAAAGGGGTCTTTAGCTTTCCCAAGGATATTAGTCCAAAAGAAAACACGATACCATGACTAGAGTTCGAACTCATTCACTACGATGTTTCAGTCCAGCATGTTATCCACTGTACCACAGGATTCCTCTATGAGAATCTAAAGTCAAGATGGAATTTTGGATTAAAAGATGTGCCATGGTTATTAAAAAATGGAAAAGAGAAACAATATAAGGAAAAGAACTGCCAAATTAGCATCTGAACATATAGAGAAAAAGAAAACTACAAATACCTGGGAAGACTAGGAGCAGATAATATCAAGCAAACAGGGATGCAAGAAAAAGAAAAGAGTACCTCAGAAGAACGCTGCAACAGAAATCTCATCAAAGGAATAAATACCCAGTTAGTCTAACCTGTAAGACGAACTGGACCCTTTTTAGCATGGTCAAGGGAGGAAATCAGATAGACTACGAATCAATGAAACAGATGATGATGCACCGGTCTTACACTCAACAAATGTTATCAACTGACTGAATGTTTTAAGAAAAGAAGGAGTAGCCGAAATAAGGCGAAGTAAAAATTAGTAACTGAAAATATTTCAGCGAAGAAATTCGAGTATTCTTATACCAGCGTTACCGGTAGCAAGTCGGAATAAATGTAGTCATAAATAAAACTGAACGGTAGAATTTCCACCAGTTCTTTGTGGTAAATAATTACAAGATATTACGAGAATCAAGACATCACATAGCAACTTACTTCGATGTGCAACAACAGTTAGAATATCATTTGAATCTCAATTCTTTTCTAGAAAGCAATTTAAATTCAGCTTAAGTTAATTAGAAAGAAGCTAAAATGCTTCATATGTGAGGTATGATAAGGGACAACAGACAAGATAAACTTGGTTGGTTAGTTGGTTAGGTTTTATGGCATATCAACCCTTCTAGATTATTTACTGCTAAATTCCTGTTTTTGCATGTATTAAACATCATATTTCTAAACGGATATTTTGATGGTTTGCTTGTTTTTTTTTAATCATATATCAGCCTTTGCAGGTTATTTAATACCGAATCCATCTTTATATAAACAAATAGTTCTATTTAAAAAAATTCAATTTAGCAAAAGTACACAATTTAATTTTCAAAAACATTTCTATTTCAAGCTATTTAGTTTAGTCAAACAGTTTTATTTTAAACAATTCAGTTTATCGTAGGTATATTTTTTGTTTACACGCAGTTTAAATGTCGAAATAGTTCTATATCAAGCAATTCAGTTTAGCATAAGTATGCAGTTTAGTTGTATTTGACCCATAGATCGGACGCTACCAGGTTCTCCAGGCGAAAGTGGACCTGGGAACGATAGCAATGACGGGGAATTCAGCACTCCCCAAAACTCCTGCATTACTGGAACCTCACCATCAGATTGTTTAGTGTGGGGGTTTTACCTCTCTGCAGAGAAGTAGTCGGTGTATTCTACAGCACCAGCCGACTGGGCAAAAGTGATAACGATGATCGTTTAAAATCTTTTGGTTGAAACTGTTGTGTAAAAATATGGTTCTTGATTGAATTATCACAGATCCATCAAACGATTTAATTAGAAGAATGAATACCGGATATCAAGCGAAGATTTATCGACGAACAAACCCATATATTTATATTTCTCAGACAATTCTCAAGGCATTTATCGATAATACATTCTGTTTACTTTTAGACGTAAAGCGTTATCTATGTCTCGACTTGTTGGTTGGCCTTTTTCACGTCGTTTATTGTCGAAAAATATTCTGCACAATATTTGAACCAAATAAATTTATTATAAAATAAATGTTATGTCAAGTATAAGTGTAGACATAAATTTATTCGATGTTGTGTCCACTAAGAATGTAGATGTAAGTGGCTTTTATGAACTGAAATTTATTTGATGTTGTGTCCAATAAAATTGTAGAGATAAATGGATTTATAAATGTAAGTTTATTCGATGCTGTGTCGAGTTTGTGTGTTGACATAATTGTCTTCTATGATTTTAACTTAATTCGATGTTGAGTCCATTATGAGTGTAGACGTAGTTGGTTTTTATTAACTGAAACTTATTCAATATTTTGTTCAGTAAGAGTGTAGAGATAAATAGCTTTTACATCTGTAAATTTATTCGACGTTCTGTCCTGTAAGAGTGTATATATATATACATACACACACACACGGTGCATACAATAAGTTTCTAGACTTTTTTCGTATGGGCATTTAAAATTGTCGTAGACTCTTGAAAATTCGTTATGTCTTTGCTATATATCTTATGACATGACTGACCAATTCTTATGATTTTAGGTTCAAATCAACAGCTACAGCAGCACTTGAAATACACCCTACTAAAGCCTGATTGTCACACCTGGTGAATTTCAAAAATGCAATCTGACACTTTAGAAGAACGATATCCAATAAAATTCTTGGAAAAAATGCCACAGAAACATATGGAATGCTTCAAACAGCTTTTCGACAATCTTGCATGAATCGAGCTTCAGCTTTTGAGGGCATAAGAGATTCAAGGAAGGCAGTGAGTCTGTGAGAGGTATGGGAGGAGTAAGGAAGTCAATACACCATAGTTGATTGGCCAAAGGGATAGGGTTAGGGTTACTCTGTTGAGGCTTTAAGGGAGTTCAGGAAGAGATTCCTAGGGACGAGTCCAGAAGTCTTCAAATCGGGTCAGTGGCATTTCCACTAGGACAACGCACCAGTCGACAACTCCATCCTTGTCACAGACTATTTGACCAGGATGGGCATCAAGACAGTTCCTCACCCTCCTTATAGTCCAGAAGTTGCTCCCAGTGACTTTTGGTTATTACCTAAGCTCAGAGGCTGTTGTTATGAGACAATTGAGGAGGGAGATAAAAGAGGCTGTGACGAAGGTCATTGACACGCTCACACGAGAGGACTTCTATGGGGCCTTGCAGAAGTTGTTGGAACGGTAAACAAGTGCATTGAAGCCGGACGATATTACTTCAAAGGGGACTAGAGTTTCATATGTGTACTATCAATAAAAGTGCCCATACGAAAAAAGTCTGGAAACTTATCGTATGCACCTCGTATATATGGCTTTTATGAACTGAACTTTATTCGATGTTGTGTTCGATGAGAGTACAGACATAAATACTGTTTCCTTGTGTGGAGGTTTCAAAATTCAATGTAAATTTTGAAAAAAAAAAAGAATAAGCCATAGGGAAAAAATAGATACAAAACAATGGATTAAAAAAATCTTAATAGAGTAGAAGAAAGTGAATTGTTTGAGTTAAAGAATAAAAAAATCCTCCTTCTCATCTTCATCAAGGCATGCGGACTGCAGAGATTTCCTTGATTCTCACTAGTTGTCCCTATCGGCTGTCTCAGTTGGTCGGTCATCTAAACTGCATCCAGTATCCGTACAAAGCTGATATATGTTAAAGTTTCTGGTTGGCCAACTCTGGTGTGTCCATGCGTAGGATTCAAACTGGAGAACGTTGCTCATGAGTTCGTCCCTGCTTCCCTAATTGTAAGCCGCATATCATGTTCGACAAACTTGGATGATTTATGAGTTGAGTGGTAAGTAACCGTGCAGATGTTTTAGGAGTTGCTGCTTCTGTTGGATATCGACTTGAAGATCCTCTTTAATATGTCGAGCAGCAGAAGTCTAACATTGAAAAAATAAACAGAAAGGCACATGATACCTAAAGTAAACAGGACGCATGTGTCCCCGGCATAAGTACTGCGTGAATTGTGTGGGTGGTATTCTAGAAAGAAGTGTGATCACATACATTGTGTAAGCGGCAGGCATGCTAGAAGGAAACGTGATCATGTACATTGTGTGGGGGACATGCTAGAAGGAAGCGTGTCCACCTGCAGCGTGTAAGTAGCAGGTTGGAGGGGATGAGACCACGGGAATTATGTGGACGTCAGGAATATAATATAACCAGAGAGAGTTCGACCTGAAAAGCTGAACAAAGTGGAAGATCTATTGCGTCAGCCCCTGTGTGTACACCTCAACCGTTTTCGACTATCACTTCACTATTTCATGTATTTTCGGTAATAAAAAGGAAAGGTGCAGGTTTCATATTTATACATCAGCGTTGTTATCTTCTACTATACAAAAGTTCCATGATTAATAGAGCACAGTACGTTGAATTCAGGTGAAATTCCTAATTATCTTTTTCTCTAATCATTTCCTTCCGGAAGTGGAACCATTGATACGGCTATAGATTTGAATATTTCCCCATTGATTTTATCAGAAAGATCAGACTTCTACATGATCGATAACCTGTCAATAGCTGACCATGGTTTTCCTTTCGCTTTTTGCAGATAAGTTATTGCTACCAAGATATGTGAAATAGTCTATATAAATGAAACCCAAAATAAAAATGAAAAACTAAACTATAAAGCTAAATACTTTTATATAAGAAACCAAAAGAAAAAGTAATTTATTGTATAATAGACACAACAAAATTAGTGGGAGTGCTGCGCATACAGGGTCTCTTGAGCACGGATAGCATTTCGGAGCCCAGAAATCTCCAAATTTACAACTGTTATCTATTAAGAGTTTTCCTTCTTCTAGAGTGGTTACCATAACATGTATATATTTATCCAAGTCCTCCGCACGTGCAGGATGCGTCACAAAAATTTAAACCGGGTCTTAACTGGCTTGAATTCAGAATTTTCCTTCTTTTAGACTGGTTGCCATTCCAAGATAAGATCTTAGTCTGCCCTACTATTTAATCATAGCTAGTGGTAGAATAATTAAATTCATACCTTTCCAAGGTTATTAGTGCTGAGTGAAATGCAAGCAGATTCGTCCAGGATTTGAACTCGGAACCCCGTGTCTACATCCTATGACGATAACCGTTACCGCACGAGCATTATCAAATTACTTCAACTGAAATTACAACAGACCCTGGGATCATTAATGAACTTTTACATAGGGCTCTCATTTAGCTACAAAACTATTTTTTCCACATAGCTACCACCATTGGCTATGTATTTTCGCCAGGGATGTACAAAAGCCGGCATTCCAAGCTCGTCAAAATCTGTACCAGAGAGGGCAACCCATTTTTTTTCAGTAACGATAATAACGTCGTTATCAGTTAAATGTTTTCCACGTAGTCCATTTTTGAACGGCCCAATTTACGCAGAGAAATCGATCGAGACGCTCTTCAGTTTGTGGATTAACCACTGTATTGAAAGCGGATTGTGCTTCCCATTGCTTTTATTTGTCGTCAAACCGTGCACATATCCTCTGTTTGATCATCGTTAGCTTTGAGAAAACGTCGATTAATGTCAGTTGATGCATTTTTTCATTCATGAATTAATTCAATTTAATTTCTGCTTTCATTTTAGATGACAGTTTGCGACTCAGCTGTTATCTGTAAGAAGGCAATAAAACAATTATGTGTTTCTGGCAGTAAAATTCAACAGTTACTGCTATCCCACCAATATTTATCAACATATTGTGAGCCAATATAAAAGACCGAATTAAGACCGCAGGACAGTATGGGGTAAAAGGAATTTTGGCTTGGAAAATAAAAGTGTAGTGGTCCTCTGTAGGGTTATCTATTAGTTTGAATTCATAAATCCCTTTTTAACAAGAGAAGAAAAATCGTTAGACTATGTAAACTTACCAGAATGTTTGGTTGAGTATGATAACCACTTGTGATGGGTTGTTCCCATACAACTCGTTCAAAAGATACGTGTCATTTAAAAGGAACGATCCGGCTCAGACTGAAATGATCTAAATGTTTTTGGTACTATTTACCAACCCCTCCGCTCGGGCAGGATATGACACAAGGTCAATTTTTAAGCGGAGTTTAACAGGTTTGAATTCAGAGTTTTCCTTCTCCTAGACTAGTTGCCTCAACAAGGCTGAAGAACCTCGTCCGTCCTACTATTTACCCATAGCTGGAGGGAGAATAAGGGGGTTCATACCTTTCCCAAGGGTATTTGCCCGAAAGTGAACATAATAGCGCGACTGGAGTACGAACTCGCGTACTACGATTCCGCAGTTCATCGCTTTAACCATTACACCACGAGGACACCCCCCTAAATGTTTTTGGTGATGTTAATGATGTATATAATCATATTTTCACGAAATAAAACATTTTAAAACAATTATATTAGAAACGGAATATTTTTATAAAATAAAAGAATTCTATATTTTTATAAAATAAAAGAATATTTTTATAAAATAAAGAATTCTAAAATATCCCGTTTTACAATAAGTTATGAGATGTCTTTAGAAAAAAAAATCTTTAAGAATATAGAAAAATAATGAAAAAAATAAAAGTAAAATACAAAGCCTGGAATTTTAATTCTTATGCATATAACTGATTTTTAACTCTTATTATCAAATAATCTCTCCCTGACCAAAGTGATTAGGAGCTTCACTAGTTAAGTCAATTTCCGCATTTTTGGTATTTGTTAATCCGGGTGTAATTATAAAATTCTATATTCCATCATTCATTTTTACATATTGACCTTTGACAGGCCAGTTAGTGTGGATTTCAAAAACAGGATGTGAAGCTGAGTCTTAAGGTAAACAAGAGATAGCGGAAATGCCACAGGAATTGGTCGTGGATGTCCGAAAAAATTTAACGACGGAAGTTTTCAATCCCAATCGTTAATCGGAGTCGGCAATCAGAAGAGTTGACACGTCACGTGTTTGGGGGAGCTAGCCATTGGTGACAGCCCCCGGGTTGAAAAACTAGCCCTGTACCAGCCCCGCTTTATGAAAGAAGCATGGAGAAGCAAGGCTCTATGGATATTTATCTTAACGTGGTGTCAATGATAGCAGTTCCTAATCGGCTCTCTCTCTCTCTCTCTCTCTCTCTCTCTCTCTCTCTCTCTGTCACTCTCATACAGCCATTTCACCACGACTTTTGAAAATAAAAAGAAAGTTTATATTTTTATAAACTTTTGTTATTGCCTCCATATCTCGGTTATATGGTATAATGTCTTTCTAAATTTTGTAAGAAAATTGATTACAAACTCGAAAATATTTATAGGATATAAAATCCTGTATTTTACTAACAACAGGTGAAGCACAAATGAGTAAAAAAACGGCCACACATGAAGCAGATCAGAATCATTAAAATAAAAACTTTTATACAAATCAGTAAAAAATTAGAATAAAAAACTAAATAAGGGGTTTCTGGAATCTGATTATATCCGCGCAGTTGCTGCTGGGGCGGTTTCCCGTTTGGATCCGGTTACGTGATCCGGGGCTCTATTTATTCTCACTTTCGATGACAACTGACATATACGGTCAGACGAGTGGATGGGCACAAACTCCACAAGACTTCTATCTAGTGACTTCGACTATCCTAGCAGTTGTGAAACAATTATCGTAGTTGTGGCGAAAGTAAGTTTTACCATCTGCTTATTTATGTTAGGATTCACCTCAGTCAGATTTCATATAGCTCCACCCACGCATTTGTATATCAGTCAGCTGTCAAATATACACTGATATGTACTTCCCACATTCAGGCACAAATACACACATTATAATGATTGACAATGATTTTGGGGATCTTTTGACCTTGTGGTTTCTTACGACCTCAACATTATGAAGCAAAATATTAGTTCGTAAAATATAAACGTTAACGTGTATATAAATATTCAATTTTTTCAATCTGTTTTTTTCCTAGTATACAAAAAAATCATTCACGTTGTTTATATAAATTTGAGGACAAGACAATCGGATATTATTATGTTTTTTTATTCAAGTAGACAGATTCTATACATCATGGCATCCAGTGAGACTAAGATTGTTATGTTTTGCAGTTAAATATTATTTCAATTTATTTAGGGTTGAATAGAAATTAAGTTACAAAGGATAAAAGTTAAGTAAAATATATGGGGAGTCATGGGTAAAATTGTCATGCAATCAACTAATAATCAGTTCCTAGCACCATCAACCTTATTTACCAAAGATGAAACCATGTTGACTTTATCCACCATAGAAGGGTATGTCACCACTCCAAAAAAGTGAGGTCATGGATATGACAGTAAACTGCATTTGAAAGTGAGGCTCCACTTTTGGAGAGCTAAAGAATGTGGAGAACTCCTTATTTACCATTACTCTCAGGTACACTTTGATGAAGTGGTTTTGTCTGTTAGGGTCTCATCTGTGAGTCAAATAGATGTTTCAAAATTATTTGTATTCGACATATATGGGGAACAGAGTACTTCGCTATTTAAGGTCGGGCTGAGAGAGAATATCTTTTTGGTTTCAGGAAGCCAATCCCTTCAGACATGCACCGATTTTGCTTCCTTTCAGAGGCCTCCAGGAAATACGTTACTTTCGATTTTATTTGTCTTTTTATATTTTTTTATATTCCCTCACTTATGAATGTAAATTATTTGTATTAGGAATAATTACTTGAAGCTTTAATTGATTATTCATATTTACCAACCCCTCCGCTCGGGCAGGATATGACACAAGGTCAATTTTCTTTAACTGAGTTTAACAGGTTTGAATTCAGGGTTTTCCTTCTCCTAGACTAGTTGCCTCACCAATGCTGAAGAACCCAGTCTGCCCTACTATTTACCCATAGCTAGAGGGAGAATAATTGGATTCATACCTTTCCCAAGGGTATTAGTGCTCTGTGAAATGCAGTCAGTCTCGTCGAGGATTTGAACTCGTGTCGCCGTGTCCATTTCCTACGACGATAACCATTACACCATGGGCTTTAATTGTTTACTAATGAATATTAACAGTTACTTAAAAACAATGCAAGCAAATAATTATAAGTAAATGGAAATAATTACTTGAAACTATATTAGTTATAGATAGCAATATTTGAAACCATACAATTATGAAAAGTTATTTGTATTAGGAATATTTGATATCATATAACTGTGTGCAAAAAATAAAAAAAAAACCCTCAAGAACCATGTACATACATAAAGATATAGATGAACCATGAACCAGTTTCCGAAACCTATAGACATAAAATCCCTTGACGGGTTGAAAAGCTGTTAAAATCAATCAATCCATTATGACCTACGATAACATCAAGAGAAAACTAAGATATGAAATAGAATGAAAAGGAAATTAACGGTCGAGACAAGGCTCGTTTATACCTCGGCCTGAAGACACTAAATAAAAGTATGAAAATAAATGAACAATGATACAAAAAAGAAATGTAGTCAACAGTTTTTGGGACTTTGGAGTGTAAAGAATTGATTGAGATAGGCTCAAGTCATCGCGTATAAACGCCTTCGTATCTGGCATCTTTTTAAACCTCCGAATTGTGGTATCAGTCAGAAAGAAAGTCTAGAGACTTTTCGTCGATGATATTAAACAGAGAAGATAAGGTAGGCCGTTTGCTTTGGACTCAAGAGTCAATTATCTACGATTGACATGCGTCGTTCCATATTTCTCAGACCTCTATGAACACTTTATTTTTGTAACTTAGACTTTCCCTTAGTCAAAGACAGTTAATCGGCTGATAAATCTTTTAGATCCTTCTTTCTACAAGAAGTAACATTAAGAAAGCCATTAAAGCAAGAAAGATAAACCAGTTTACTCTTCGGTTCACACAGTTTTTAGACACCTAAAATTATATAGATTTGCATATAGGATAATGTTATATATATATATATATATATATATATATATATATATATATATATATATATATATATCCAACCACTTCACACAAGCGTAGGATATGACATGAGATCATTTTTTGATCAGAGCTTAATAGGTTTAAATTCAGAGTTTTCCTTCTAGATTGGTTGTCATACCAAGGGGAAGCACTCAGTAGTGTTATCAGGAACTTTTCTAGGTAAAAAAAGATGAGTGACCAGAGCGCTTTCAATCTCACGTCAGTTCGCCCTAAAATTAACCCATAGGTAGATTAATTTCTTTCGCAATGGTATTGGTGTTGGGAAATAAAAAGAACTTTGTCCTATGTCAGAATTTCTGAGACGATGCTTGATGATTTTTATCATTAAGGGTTTTTGGACTATTGTCTTCGTGTTTATTGTTATTTCCACAACGTTTCGGCCGATATGGCCTCCAGCCTTCTTCAAGAGTTTGTCTAACTCGGCAACCTACACGGAACTTCGAACCACGTCCTTTATTGAATCCACGGGGGTCACCTGTTCTGATTCTGTTAACCATAACCAAGTACAAGTGTTAAGAATTCCTGTATTGTTATTCGCCTGCAGTCAGGATTGAACCTGCAACCACCAGATGATTGTCTCCTTAGAAGCTTAAGGAACTAACGCCTATAACCGTAACGCTATGTGTCCTGGAGGACAGTTTAGAGTGAATTTTTGGGACTTATAAACTTAATGTTCTTACTTGACTAAGATTACTACAATTATGTATGATTTTTTACTTGCGCTCAGATTCAGACTTTTTTTAAAATAACCTTTTTAATTATCGGTTCCCAGATTGTATACCTCACTACACTTGGTCATTTCACTTTCTTTCGTAATTTTCCTTCCTCAAAAATGTCGTCCAATGAAGATGAATTTTTACATTACGACCATAATTTTAGGAAATCAAATGTCCTTATAATACAATTATCTTTGTCTAGTTTTTTTTTGACACAATGGTAAATGAAAAAGAAAGTGGTGCAGCAGCAATCTTCAAATGTAGGAGAGCTTGCTTACTTGCCTTGTAAATCGGGATTCAGAGTCCTGGCCTTTAACTAAGCTCGATCACTAGTACATTGGATCCATCAGAAATACGTAAAAATATCGGCAACAATGACGGGCCCAATTTTACAATATCACCATTTTCTAATCTTTCTGCTGTTGAGGAAGTATAGATAAAGATATTAGTTTCTATGCCGCATAATGTATATTGAAAATATTTCGTTGGGTTCTCGCATCTAAAGTGGAAGATAATCGTCATTTCCAAATAGATGAGGCAGCTATCATTTTCTTAGTTTAACTTTGTTTAGTATAAGACCAGAAGTGATTTTCTGAGTTTAGTGTTGTGATTTGGTTTTAAGAAAGTTCCATTCCTGTCGTTGTGTAGGGAAACTAGAAATACCAGTTCCACCAATGTCTATGGAAAACGGAAGTACCGGTTACTCCATTGTCAATAAAAAAGGTGGAAGGACTCTCACTAAGACGACATCTAACTCTTGATTCTTGGGTCAAATTTATTAGTCATCTTGGCAAGCAATTGTCACATCTACCTTAGTAGTTGTACAAAACCATAAATATGGGAAAAACCTCTAAGAATCGAACGGTCTGCTAGCTTTATTTGTTAACCATTACACCGTGTAAGGCAACGATTCTAACTGGCGGAGTTGTTAATTTGAAGCAAGAAGTTGTTTAAAGTCAAGTAGAGAAAAAAAGGCGGATTTTGGAATGCTGATTTTCAAAGCAAGTGGTATAACTTCTTTTTTTAACTCTTACCATCACCGTTAAAATAATTGATGATCATGATATAATCTTAAGATTTATAGTGTGCAAAATATTCAAATATAGCATCGATTAACCAGAATAAGGGTTTTGAGTGGCTTTATAGGTGTTATCTGATATAACGTCCACACTGTTGTTGTTGAGATGGCAAAGCAACTGGTGTGCAGAACAAGGATTCCTCGAGTCAGACGATAGGAGTTCAAGTTTTACCTGAGCTCATTCGTTATTCCGATGCGTAATATTCTTTCTCATAGAAATGACAATCTGAGTGTTATGATCAAAAATAATAAAAAAGATAATACTAATCCATATCAGTACTAATAATATATAAATCTTAGTGCAGTTAGTATCGCCAAGAAAATGCATGCCATATAGTTGATATAACTGAGCATTTCCCGCAATCATTTAAGTTGTTTACCGTAAATTGCATCGTATAAGTCGACTTGATTTTTACAAAAAAAATTCTGGGTTAGACTTATACCTACTGAATAGGTTACAAATGCAGTAGGTTACTCTGACATTGTTGTTACTGTTTACAGTCAGCTGTTTGAAACGGTGTGTGAAAGATTCTTAGTATAATTAGTTTTATTTTACATTCATCTTTGTTGAGATCCTTAGTGTAATGGTTATCGTTCTAAGAAATGGATAGGGTGATTCGAATTCAAACCTGTAAAAATGGGAATAGTATCCATCAACTATTCTCCCTGGCAACCGACATTGGAAAAGAAAAACTGAAATCAGATCTGTTAAACTCCACTTTAAAATTGAAGCTGTGTCGAATCCTGATCCTGCAGAGGGGTTGGGCAAATACATATATTAATGTCTGTGTTAAACTCGTTAAAATTTAACAAATTAAATTGAGAATGTTTGTAGCAGTCTGCTGGAGTTACAGTAAGTTGTGTATATCGAGGGTTTGGAGTAACTATAAGTCAAACTCGAATTTTGGTGAGATTTTTCAGGTTTAAAAGGTTGATTTATACTGATCAATTTAGAGTAGGTAAAAAAGCCATGATTTACAACAATTATTTTGAAGAAACATTTCCCCGCCTCCTCAGGCAGACTAGCGCAAGAACATTTCTAATTTGAGTTTTAGGGAGAAAATCATCCCCCTTAGAGAAGGAGAGGGTCCATTGAGTGTCTTGTATAGCGTCACATGACGGTTCCAGAAACTCACTCACGGCTTCTTTTCTTTTAAAAATAGAGACGTTGTTTTCTCACCCAGCAATGGACACATGCCTACACCGTTTTTGCTTTTAATCATCAAGTAAGACTTTTTTTCAGTTTGGTATTATTATTTCTACGGATTACTTGTTCTTAGAGCAATATGGGCAAATTTTAAGTTACCTTATGAGTTATCAAAGCTGAAGAGTTGGTTTTCACTTTATAGGCAATAATCTTGTTTTTCCATCTACGAAAGTGAATAATTTACGTTTACTTATATGCATAATAACAAAGTTGGTGACCTTAACCGAGGGTGACCCGAAGGCCTCCTTTTCAATAGCAACCACACCGAGGTGTACGAGAGGGCACTACTCCATTCCCTAGATTGCTCCACTTTACCCTTAATCCTTACATTATGCTGAGTGCTTAGCAAGGCCACATCAAGTACCGTTTTTGAGTCTTTGGTATGACTCGACACGGGATTGAAACCCGGTCTTCCAGACCGTTGGCAAAATGAGTAGATTATTCGCCAATGGCCCGGAAGACCGGGGTACAGTACTAAGGCTGTTAACTTCACTTTTTATTATATTTTTTATACTTATACTTTTTATACACTATTTAAATAGACTTTTGGTACAGGAAAATGTTCTCATTACAAAAATTATATTCTCGTTATTTGTATGTATACGAAATATGCCAGTCAAAATAGGGTTAGAGAATTAATGAAAATGGATGCAATAAAGATACAGATATTTAAACAAAACAAGGTTTTATGAATTGTAACCAAAATAAATAATCGATAATAATTTTTTCATTACGTATGCAAACCACAAAATGTCTTCTCACAAAAAAGAAAAAGAGAGAATTTACCTTGCGACGGCAAACGGAAAATATCTTTTTAAAATTCCACACGGGAAACGCTAATAAGCAGCTGTTTGATTCTAAATATTTTGATTGCCTGGGCTGTGGTGATGGACTTTTTTTTACTATTTTCTGCAGGCAGAAAATTCTAGTTGCTATAATATTTATTAAAATAAATTGGAGGGAGCCTTTTGTTCGGTGCGTTTAATAAATACGCCGGAATTTACAAGTTTAAAAAGATCAAACTATCAATCTTACTGTAGGTGGGGGGTGATTTTGAAAACTCAACTCACGATTTCTTCCAAATTCCCCAAACAAAAAATTAAGACTTGTCTTCTCTACCTGCATAAGGAAGAGCAATGTTGTTTAGACCTAGCCTTGTACAAGTCAGATTTGATTTGATTTGATGGGTTTTATGGCATATCAACCTTTGTAGGTTATTTAACGCCAAATCCATTTTTATGTAAATAATCAGTTCTATTTAAAACAATTCAGTTTAGCATGAGTACAGTTTAATTGTCAAAACATTTCTATTTCAAACTATTCAAGCAGTTATATATAGCAATTCAGTTTAGTGTAAGTACAGTTTCAATGTCAAAAACAGTTCAATTTCAAACAATTCAGTTTAGCATAAGCACGCAGTTTAAATAAAGTACAGTTTAATTGTAAAAAAAAAACTGTTCTATTTCGAGATATTCAGTTTAGTCAAGCAATTCAGTTTATAAGTACAGATTTTGTTTACACACTTACATGTCAGAACAGTTCTATGTTAAAGAATTAAGTTTAGTGTAAATACAGTTTCAATGTCAAAAAACAGTTCTATTTGAAATAATTCAGTTTAGCATAAGCACGCAGTTCAAATGTAAGCACGGTTTAATTGTCAAAAACATTTCTATTGCAAGCTATTCAGTTTAATCAAACAATTCAGTTTAGCATAAGTGTGCCGTTAGTTCTATTTAACCCATAGATAGGGCCCATATCAGGTGCTATCACTCTGGGCTAGAGTGGACCTGGGAGCGATGGCAATAAAGGGGTACTCCGCATTCTCCAAAGCGCCAACATTGCTAGAACCATCAGATTGTTTAGTGTCATATACAGGACACTCATTGGGTCTTACCCCTCAGCAGAGAAGCAGTCGGTGTATTCTACAGCCCCAGCCGACTGGGCAATTGTACAAGTTAGAAACAGTCATTCGAATGGCTAATCCTAAAATAGATAATGATTGTCCAAGTGATCACAAACGGCCCACTCTTGTATTTTAGAAGATTTGGATGTAGTGTTTTGAGCCAGTCTTAGTAATTCTCGTGGGACGTGCTGCTTAACGCGAACTTCACACCTTTGAACATGGAATTACTAAGACAGCCTCAAAACACTACATCCAGGTCTTCAGATAAAAAGAGTTGGCCATTGATGATCACAATATATGTAGGACTAACTAATCGGATTTAGTTTTGCACATGGCTTCGTCTAAAAAACAAAAAAAAAACAACAAACAAACAAAAAAAAACAACATTTTTTGAGGCTACAGGCATCATGCTATATTACCCTACTTCCTGCAAGCAGAGGGCACCTCTGGTGGTGTAATGGTTAGCAAGTTAGACTAGCAAAACTACACGAGTGAGTTCGAGTCTCATTGGGTGCCCCATTCTTTTGGCCTTGTGCTAAATTGAAGTAAAGACCTTCGTAAATTACTACTTTCTGCAAGCAGAGAAGACAAGTCAATATTCCTTGTTTGGGGAATTGAGTGGAAATCGTAGATTAGTTTCTTTCAAAATCCCACAACGATTTAATATCTTTCTTTTAAACGTGTAAATTCCGGTGTATTTAAAGACGTGCCAGACGAAAGGGTTCTTCCAATTTGTTCTTTTATTTTGAATAATAAGTATGATTCCCTTTTTTGGTAAGAAGTTGTTGAATTAATTCTACTATCATGAAAATAGATACAAAAAAGAAAAAATTAAACCGAAATGAAAGAAAGCAAGAAAACTCATTGATAAAACAAAAACAAATTCAAAACAATCAACTTGTAACTTTGTTGGCGCAAGCAATCAAGTGTCTTGTCTGAACTGTTACCAGGACAACGAGATGACGTCATTTGATTTCGAAAGCTACTTCGAATTGAAATTTGAGTTTGCTTCCCCAATTGGATTCTGGTTAATCTCATTCAGTAGGCATCGATCAGAGTGAACTTAGGAGGACAAAGAAATCCAATCCACCTTCCACCCGGATGTTGATTGGGCTTAAAATAGGGACCAATTTCTGTGGGTTGACGGCTATGAAAATGGCATTAACTGAGACAGGGATCGATGCTGATATTCAGCGAAGCATTAATCTGATGTAAAGCACAAAAGAAAAAAAAAGTCAACTTTATAAAACGTACCACGCACTCACACACGTTTTTCTTTTACTCTCTTCCCTGAAAAATACTGAGAAGAACCGCCTTGCTTAATCAAATTTCTTTGTCTTACAAAAATAAATAAATAAATAAATACAATGAAAATAAAATGAAATCAAAAAAATTTTAAAATTGATAAAAATAAAGCGAGATCATTTACATAAAATCTGAAAGTACATCGTGTTTTTGTTTTTTTTTACTACATCGCAATGTTTCAACACACACACACACACACACACACACACACACACACACACACACACACACGCATTTCAACCAATTAGTTTAGACTTCAGAAGGCATTTTTCTACCAAATATAAAATGAGATCGTACAATAAAAACATGCCTTCATTGATTTCATTTACATGTTTAAATATTAGAATTTTTTTAAATATATAAAAAAGCCGAGTAAACCAATTAGTTTAGACATTATAAGGCATTTTTATACGAAAAAAAGAATTGTGATCACGTGTCCATAACCAAACATAAGACTCTTACCAGAAATATCCGTCGATTTAAAAGTTTCTTAAATTCATTGTTAATTTTCACGAAACTTCAATTCCACAACTCGTGAAAAATAGCGACAGTGAACTGATTAAACTTACGTAATGCGTCATCGATTATAAATCCTGGTAATGAGGTTTGAAACTGAGTTAGAACACCTGCAGTAAAAGCTGAGAATTCAAAGATTTAAAGCCAGTGAGTTGACTGAATGAAATAGGAAAACTAACGGATTAGAATCATAGAGGCGCCACGGTTGATTGGTTATAGTAAGTCACACGTCTAGAAAAAGGAGGTCTAAATTTTTAGATAATTTAGTTGGCGTTTGTGAGAACCCGAGATATAGTCGGATTTATGTTTGTTGGGTTGGCCCTGGTCGACAGTGTTCGGACTGGAACGTTGGTTGAACGTACGTAACTATATCTATAACTAAACTGTTCAACTACGGTTGGCTTCTGCGTCTGCTATATGTGTACGGTATGACCATATTTGCATCGAACATGCATATTTATAAGCCGGGGGTGTCACGTTCTTAAAACATCCCCGAATAACATTCTTCCAGTCACCAACCAATGTTGGGGAGGTCCTCATAACCCCATAGAGGGGCTTCAACAGAAATTCAGAAGATGAGTAGCGTTTTCTCCTCCCGACCAAGTACTGTTGAAAACTCGGGGAAGAGGCTAATAAGATCAAATTAAAACATCAAGTAATAAACAGAGGAACAAAACTATAAATATATATATGTCGATATTAAATGAACCCCCTAATCCTCTTCAGTTATGAATCAAATAGTATCACTGCTGTTCTTCTACGATGATGGCTTTGGCTTTAAATAACCTACAAGGGTTGATATGCAATTAAACAAATACACTAAACTAAACTAAACTGGACAGGAATTACAATCGGCAGCAAGCACCGGCTTCCCATCATGCAATAACCTGTTGAAATTTTTAATATTTTTGTTGTGGTCACGTGATGTGACTTTTTATTGGACAGAAAAATACTAATTTACTTAGTTTCTGGGAAACAACTTACTCGCTCCTATGCATAATTTTTATTGTGTTTCGATAACAGACACACAAAAATCGGATAAATACCATTTAGATTTAAAAAATAGTCTATAATAATATTATTGTGGGAACCTTTGGTGGTGTAATTGTTAGCAAGCTTGACTAGCAAACCTACATAGGTGAGTACGAGTCTCATTGAGTTCTCCATTCATTCGGCCTTGTGTCACATCGAAGCAAAGAGCTTCGTAAATTACTATGATAATATCACTGTGCTTTCTTACTTTGTTCGTTCTAACATGTCACCCTTTTTACATTTCATCTTCCCAAATTGTTGTCAGTACAGTATAATATTTAAATGATTATTTTTATATGGAACCGATGATAATCATATTTACCAACCCCTCCGCTCGGACAGGATATGACACAAGGTCAATTTTTAAAGCGGAGTTTAACAGGTTTCAATTCAGAGTTTTCCTTCTCCTAGACTAGTTGCCTCACCAAGGCTGAAGAACCTAGTCTGTCCTACTATTTACCCATAGCTGGAGGGAGAATAATTGGATTCATACCTTTCCCAAGGGTATTAGTGCTATGTGAAATGAAATCAGTCACGTCCAGGATTTGAACTCGTGTCGCCGAGTCCATTTCCGGCTGGGATAACCATTACACCACGAGCATAATCTATCTATCTATCTATCTCCTTCTCCGCCTTCTATTATTATTATCATGATGATGATGATAAAAATGCTTCTTTGCTGATTCGATTTTATGTCAGCATTCCAAAACCCGTGTAAGAGACTTAGGAAACATTAACAGCTGCAGGAAAGAGTTTCGGCTGCACAAATATAGGCATATTTTGAAATAAATGAACATAAGTATATGTGCACAAACATATAGGAATTTGTGCGTAAGTTTATATTAAGAAAAAAAATAAAGAAAACTTACATAAAGCGACGGTTTTCTTTGTTAGATTTTGATTCATAAATTAAGAACTGGGTCATTTAATTTCTGAAAGAGAAAATCAAAATTTTTTTGTTGATCTGTAAAGAAACGTATAAATAGATCGATAGTATAATGTTAGTGAAGACAAAATTTACTCGAAATTCTTTGGGGACTGGTCCAATGAAAGAGCTTCATGGTACGACACCGACAGTCATATATTTTTTGGATAAAATACAATAAAATGTGGGGCAGATGCAAAAGTCAGTAATATCACTCAGTATAAAACATCTTTGTAAAAGGAAAAGAACTGCCGATTCTTGCTTACAAAGTCCTAGAAGCCGGTATGATGCCTTGTGCTACACACACAAACACACACACACACACACACACACACACGCACACACACACACACACATATATACATATATATATATATATATATATATATATATATATATATTAATAGGATAGAACATATTTATCTACGTTAAGATAACGGACTCACATACACACGCATACATTTTGAAGAGTTGAATATAAGCTTCCCAGAGGATTGACAACATGAAACGATAAGTGATCACTTTTTAACCTGTTTTATTATCATCATATTTCATATCTGGAATTCTCTCTCTCTCTTTCTGTCTCTCCCTCTCTCTCTTTCTCTCTATATATATATATATGTGTGTGTGTGTGTGTGTGTAATGCAGTTTGTTACATTGAAAAATGAAGAATGCTCTGCATCGGAGATAAAACGTATGTAGATCTAAGTTACAAGTGTCCACAGTAAACTAAACTTTATAAATAAATATGATAGTATAGACGTAGAGTGAGCAATGCCTTGTAACTACTAATATCTCAACAATGCTATCATCAGTTCTTTGCATAATGACCGCACTGGCAAAAAACTGATAGTTAACAAGTACTATAGACTATGTGTCTCCGCAATCCTAACTTAGAACTACATGCTCTCTTTCTCTCTCTCTCTTTATATATATATATATATATATATGTTTGTGTGTGTATATATATATATCGATTTTATGAAAATCTGATCTCCCCGATGAAATAAAACCGGATTTCTTCCAAGCTGTGGCTGTGTTAATATGACTTGATGGATACACCACATGGACGATAACAAAATGCACGCAGAAAAAGCTAGATGGGAAGTACACTAGAACGGTACGCGCTACTTTAAACGAATCCTGGAAGCAGTATAGCACAAAACAGCAGCTGTACAGCCACTTTTCCCCCATCTCACAAACCACCCAAGTTAGACGAAGCAGACATGCAGGACACTGATGGAGAAGTAAGGACAAACTCATAAGTGAGGTTCTTCTATGAATGCCTAAACAGGGATGTGCCAGAGTTAGCTGACCACCAAGGACGTACATCAGTACTGTGTGGACAATGAATGTACTTTAGAGGACTCTCCGGATAGGAAGAGTTAGAAATCCATGCTGTCAGTACAATGATTATAAGCACACACACACACACACACACACACACACACACACACACACATATATATATATATATATTAATTGTTATATATATTTAATAGTCATCGGACAGAAAAAAGATTTTGGAAAAATCGAAAAAATTTTAAAATAGTCAAAAATGTTTTTCGTTAGAATTGCGTATAACTCTTTATGTGTGTGTGTGTGGATTATATTTGCGTATTGTTGTATGTGATCATTTATACGATTATTACTATGTGTGTGTATTTGTGTGTGAGTGTGCTTGTGTGTGTGTGTGTGTGTGTGCGTGTATGTGTATGCGTGATGAAATATGCGCCGCGTGGCAGATTTGAAGGCGTCTTATGAATATATG
The DNA here is from genome assembly GCA_963585895.1 of Sepioteuthis lessoniana. NCBI lineage: Eukaryota > Metazoa > Mollusca > Cephalopoda > Myopsida > Loliginidae > Sepioteuthis > Sepioteuthis lessoniana. Next base: position 110,608,574 of record OY757916.1, read on the forward strand.
TATAGCGATGTGTAGTGGAAGTCGAGAGACTGTTGGGATTTGGCCCAATAAAATATGTTTATTGTGTATAGCAGTGATTTTAACTAAGGGACAAATTTATCATCATCATTTGCATTATGAAGAAAATTTATTTTTTGATTTGATATGTAAGTAAAATAGACGAAAATGGATGCTGGATTTAAAACGTAAGAATAATTGGTGAGGTGGGAATATCATGATGTTAAGAGACATGGTATATTATCATATACCATGTTGTATCATGCAGCTCTTGTATTCGTATGTTTGAATATGTTCTGTGTTAAATTGCAATATGATGATGATGATCATCATCATCATGTCGTGCGGCTAGCACGGATATCCCTGACCCTCTCTCTCCACGTCTCCCTATCATTCATCGCCTCTGGCAGGTCTTCAGGGTTACATCCCGTATCATCACATAGCTGCTGTATGTATGTTCGAGCTGGTCGTCCTGCTTTTGATTGGCCATATGCGGGGGTCCACAGGAGTACATCACTTACGAGCTCGTTCTTGCTTCTCCAGCAGTGTCCGACATGTCTAGTTCGTCTAGCTTGGATAGTTTTCGTGATAGGTGGTAGGTAACCGTATAGTTGGTGCTTTGTGGAGTGTTGCTGCCAGGACTTGTTCAATATTGCTCTTAACATTCTTGTGTAATTGCCGTCTAGCTTCTTCTCCAACCGTTTAGTCAGCGTCCAAGTAGTGTATCCATACAGCAGTATCGATACGACTGCAGTCTGGAAGAACGTTATAATATTGCAATTTAACACACAATCACAACGACCACACACAGCAATGCGCAGATATAATCCTCCGACACACAAACATAAAGAGTTATACGCAATTCTAACGTAAAAATTCTTTTGACTGTATTTCTTTATTTGTTCGATTTCTCCAAAATCTTTCTTTTTCTGCCTGATGATTGTCGTATAAAGACGGCATGAAACCAGTAGCCGTACATAAGCATCCAAGTATTTAAATATATATAAAACTTATATATATTTATTTATTACTATATTATATATTATATAGATACCAGACATTGGCCTAGCGGTTAGAGTGTTCGCCAATGGCCCGGGAGACCTGGGTTCAATCTCAGGTCGAGTCATACCAAAGACTCAAAAAATGGTACTTGATGCCTCCTTGCTTAACACTCAGCATTATAAGGTACGGATCAAGGGTAAAGTAGAGCAATCCAGGGAAGGAGTAGCGCCCTCCCCTACACCTTGGTGTAGTAGCTATCGAAAAGGGAGCCTTCGGGTTACCCCCCCCACTATGGTCGCCAACTTTACTTTTACTTATATTATAGATATTTAGCACTCTCCAAATTTTACCGCATTTGGTCTGCCACAAACCCACCAAGAGAGAGAGAGAGAGAGAGAGAGAGAGAGAGAGAGAGAGAGAGAGAAAAATGAGGATAAAGAAAAAACAGGACAAAATCAATCCAACACCCCTGGAAATATATACGTGTACGAGTCTATATTTGTATGAGAGTGCATACATATAAACGTGTTTGCACTTATTGATACAAAAAATCATTTACATAGCCCTGAGATCTTCGGGAACAATTAAATCCAATAAGATGTTTACAGACAAAAAACGTTTGGAACAAAAGAAAATCCCAAGAACCTATCGGCAACCATTGTATGTACAGGATAACACATTCACGCACACATATATAGAATGCTTAACCAAAACAACCTTAAAATATTTACATAGACTAAAGGTCTTCACGGATAATTAACTCCAATCGGATATTCACTGGCAAAAATTTGGAATTAAACAATAAAAACCAATCAATACAATCTTTATCATAAAAACAGCCTGGCTTCAAAATCTCCTGAGGAAGACGTAACGTCTGAAACACGTGGAGAGCACAAGTACATGAATAGATATAAACCGAAATAATAAAATAAAGTCTATTTCAAGACCAATTCATTTTAACATACATATATATATATATATATATAGTTGTTGTATCGTAGTAATGAAAAGATAAATATTAAAACAGAGTTTATCATTTATTAACTCAAGTAGTGCAGTCCGACTAGTATTATAAGTCTCGCGCTGTTGGTGTTACGCCCGAAGTTAGTCTTACAACTGACTGACGTCCTTTCAGAGCTATCTCTCTGCTTCTCTTTCTGCTTCTGCTTGCGCGTACTTAAGAGACACGGTGTTTTTTTATGCTTCTGCCATACCGGAAGTTACGTGGTACGAGCCACTTTACAACAGTATGTAAATTGTCGCCAAAATTACGCAAAAAATTAAAAAATGATACTTACATTCGCTTTAACTGATATATTTACCAAAACAACATTCAAATATCTGGAAGTACTATATATAAGATTTATATAAATATATAACCATTGGCTTCAGTCGTGGAATATCTTGCTAGGCTTTCAGACAATTTTCTTGTTTAATTTGGTAAGTGCTGCCATCATCTTTGCTTTCAGGTCATCTTTCGTGTTCCACTGAGTTTTGTGGTTCTTTTATTCACTCAAGCCTTCCGCTTGATAATAATCAAGATGACTGCAAGTTAGGCAGCTTGCTACTAGGAGTGATGAGGTAGTTGAAATTTTCTCTCAGTCAACTCAGGGTTCTTTTTTCTTGTGGTAAGTAACGTAGAGTCCTGACTTAGGTTCTTTCAGCAGCCATTCTCTCCATCCAGAACAGCTCTAACACCTCCAGGAATTTGATGTAGGCCTCCGAGTTCAGTGGGAGGGCATGTTGTAAGATAAATGGGGACATAATTTCACAATCGCTACTAACGACCCCAAACACCATGATGGGGATGGGCGTTCGGTATTCATTATTATCGGTATATCTTTTGGGAACAGAGCAAGCCAACGGTTTTTTTGTGAATGCTGGCAGGAATCTTTCTCATCTGAAAAAAAAGACAAAGCGTGTTCATTTGGAGGGGATGCTTGACTAGGTTCATAACCTCTGCAGTGCAGTCTTTCTTCAAGTCTTTTATGGCCTGTGATATAGACTAGCTCTTTCTCATCTTGTACGAGAAACATCGAATGTCTTTATGTATTACCTACCAGATAAATAACTCAGGTACTCCTTTGCTCCTCGATACAGACCCGACTGACTTGCCGTGAATGTTGTCAAACAAGGCATAGATCTCAGCAATTCGGGTTCTTTTCTGATCACTGTGAGTCTTTTGAACTGCTGAATCTTCGTAATCACAGTTGTAATAATATAACTCTTTTTGAATCATTTGCACTATCCTCAGGTTGACATCAAAACTTTGAAAAATCTCTGAATAGGAACTTCCAGCGTGAATACCATCAACACATCATGCCATTTCCAAATTTTTGGCATTGTGCGCAACTGACTCTAGTTTGCTGCACAGCAGACAAAACTTGAAATAAACAAAGTGTATGTGCGAAAAAAAAAATTTAAAAATGGTGACACTGTATCTATCACAGCTTTGATATATCTATATATCTATATATATATATGTGTGTGTGTGTATGTGTGTGTGTGTGTGTTTTGGAATTTTGAAAAAGGTAAGTTAGTTGGTTACCGGCAGTAACGGCTTGAATTTCGGAATTACCAAAACTTCACCCAATTGGGGTTGGCTACAATTTGTCAGACAAAACATCTTTCTTCATTGATCTAAAAATACTATTTTCCGTCTCCTGTTTTTGAGACCGGTCCATAGGGAAGTGTTACATTATGTCAGGTATGTGAACCTGTTGGTTTAAGATTTTTTTAGATGAACGAATATAAGAAAGAAGTTAATGCATAAAGGAATGAAATCATCTGTCCGCCCATACAAAAATATTGTTAATGACTAAAATCCTAGGTAGCTTGGTGGTTATTCGTCAGAGATACCATTTGAACTTACGCAGATGATCTGGTCAAGTTAAATCAAAGAATTTTTAGTTGTCAGGAACCCGCCAACCAATCAAAAGTTTAAAATAATTATATTAAGGATCGTCAGAAAAAAAGCCGATCGGTGTCAAATTAGTTATGGGATATGCGAAAACATCCCCCCCCCAAAAAAAACCTGGCAACTTCTAAGAGACTAGGAAATTCACGCTGATGTGAACGAGAGAAAATAAAAAAGAATAATTATAATTAATGAGTTTTTAGATACTCTTTCTGATTATATATACAGGACCGCGTCTCATTGTGCATAGAGAGTATTCAACCGTTGCAGTCGATCGTCAGAAATTTTTGATCGCCCAAATCGAAGAGTCAAGTTCGTATCAGAAGTGAGCCACGAGAATGACTTGTCAGCCACTCTCACTCTTCCTACCTCTCTCAAAAAGGATTGGTAAGGAGGCGAGTTGTATTTCGTGAGCTCATTCTCCACAAGAGTCTGATGCTGACAGCGAAAACCAAATTCCCCTGATCAGAAGACACTCAGCCATTTTTCCCCGCAACTACTTTATTACCGAAGAAATACGGTATCTACGTTCCTTGAGTCATTTTAGAAAGAGTCTAATTCGTACCAGAAGTCAGCTGCGAAAGAGATCTGTTAGCCATTCTCTTTCTATCTCCCTCTTTGTCAGTTAATCGTATTTTGACTAAACATTGACGAAAAAATAATAAAAGATAGCAGCAAATTGAAATCCCTTGCGTTTGTCTTAGTTTAATGTGTCCAGCAAAATAACTTTTATCCGATTAGGAGTGGGGAACCAGTTTTCTTTGCAGGAAAACAAAGAACAAACGATTATTTGACGACCCTTCTCAGAAAGGAGATGAAGAACCGAGTTATATTTTATGTATTTCACTCTCTACTAGTCGAGAGGCAGTCTGATGCTGACAACGCAACGCAAATTCCCCTGATCACAAGACACAGATATTTGTCCCTGTGGCTATTATAGTAGAGAGGTTGTACGGTGACTACGTTATTTCAATCGTTTTAGTAACACGCAACACATGGAATGGTACAGAGATTGTAACATCGATCATAAAGTTAATGTTTTTCTGTAATCACGTCTCTGACTTATTCTTTTTGAGAATGTGTGGGTATAGATATCAAAATCACCGAGATACTTACCTAAGTAAATATTATGTTTTTAAGAAAAATGATGTTTCATATCTCTGTTTTCATTTTATTTCCACTTGACGAAGTTAATGTAAACGAAACGAAAAATACAGCTGGTGTAAAATTTACATCTGATTAAGCTTTCAGTTTGTAAGAAACGTAACTATTTCCAAAAGCCAGATCATTTCCTTCACGCTAAGACGAGATCAATGGTGTGAGATTTAATGGCAATCTGCTTCATTGTTTCATATCTTGAACCTTCAGCGTTCAATCTCGAGAAATGTAGAAATATAAATGCTTTCTATTACGCGTTTTTATTTATGCATTTTTATCTTTAAAAAATATGTTTATATTTGATCACTAAGAAAAAAATACTATGCCACTGTTTAATGTATTTCTCGAAAAGACAACAATAGTCAATATATGTTTTAATGTTTTTGTAACTCGTATACATTAATCTCTTTCGCTGTTTACTTGCAGCTTGGCGTGAAAACGTTATTAATTTTTTTTCTGTTTGAACTGAGTGCAAAAGCAAAATATAAGCATCTCTATGTTATGGCTGCTAAGTCATCCATAACGCTGATGCAGTTATTGGAGTAGACAACGCATAGAAGCAGTCAGAAGTAATGAATGAAGCTACAAGAAAATTGACCAGTTCATAACAGATTCAAAAAGCATTCCACTGCGTATTGTCATTGGGAAGGTGAAAAGTGTCTTGTTCACAAGATGGGAGCGTCAATATTTCTACATATTAGGACAGAACTAGACAGAGATACGAGAAAATCGACCTTAAAACCCAATGACTTTACAAAAAAGTAATTATTGGTGCGTCTTTTGCTTTTATATTACTCTAATAAGTGGTATATAAATGATTGATGCTAATTTGATTTCATATAACTATATCATTGGAACGATTTAACGAAGGAAGAAAAGAGAGGAAGAAAAAAGTGGGGTAGAAAGAGGAAGGGAAATAGAGAGAAGGCGAAGAGGATTTCTAATAAATCGGGCAAATCCAAGATGTCGTTTTGTAAAAGCGCTGAGGAAATTATTGATCATCTAATATATGTCTGTTCCTTTCTATCCCTAAATGAATTTAAAAATAGACATGATTGGGCAAGGCTATACCTGCATCGGATGATATACCAGCATTATAAACTACAACATGCAGAAAAAATTAAACAAACAAAAACTTATATATATATTGGCCTAATTAGTAGAGTTTTCCCCAATGGTTCAGGACACAGGGTTTCAATCCCAGGTCATACCAAAGACTCAAAAAAAAAAAAAAATAGTGCTTGATATTGCCTTGCTTAACACTCAACATTATGAAGTTAGGATCAAGGGTAAAGTGGTGTAATCCAAGGAATGGAGTAACGCCTTCCCGAACACCTTGGTGTAGTAGGTATTGAAAAAGGGAGCCTTCGGGTCACCCTCGACTCAGGTCACCAACTTTACTTACTTTCTAATATATATATATATATATATATATATAGATATATATATCGAGGGTTGAGTAATCTCGTGAAGGAATTACTGGTTGCCACTCACGTAATGCAACGCTCTTCTAATGAATGGAGCATACGATTGACGTTACGCGCACCTGTAAACAAAAGGAAAATGATGGATCTGCATTAAAATCCCTTAGCTCACGCTAAGATTGCTGGTGCCTGTGTGGTATGATATCAAACTGGCGTAAAATCAGTCAAGTTTCGATTCCAGCTTGAAGCATCTCGCGTGTCTCGTCACACTGATGAGTTGTGATACAATGAAACAGACTGACCCAATAATGGTATATTAGCCTCACCCGATGTAGAAAATTTATTTACTAATGTACCTGTTAATGAAACAATTGATATTATTATAAATAATATTTATAATAACCCATCTCTTTCTCCTCTTAAAATCAACTCTAATATACTTCGAAAACTACTCCTAACATGTACTACTGAAGTTCCATTCTATGACCATCTTGGAAATATTTACGTTCAGACTGATGGCGTATCTATGGGGTCTGTCCTAGGCCCGATTTTCAGTAATTTCTACATGTCCGATCTCGAAAATAGAATTTTTAATAGCATAAAAAAACCTCCAATATACCTAAGATATGTTGATGACATCCTTATTCTTACTAATAATATTAACGAAATCAACATACTACAAGACACCTTCCAAAACAATTCAGTCCTTAACTTTACTCATGAACTAAACAAAAACAATAAAATTTCCTTTTTAGATGTTCTCATTGATGCTAACAACAATAATAACTTCACTACCTCCACTTACAAAAAACCCTCTAGTAATAACTCCTGTACCCTCAACTTTAAAAGTGAATGCCCCTTCAGATATAAAAAAGGAATTATTCATAATCTAATATCCCGTGCCAAACTAATCTCCTCCTCCAAAACAATATTTTATAAAGAGGTAGAAAACATAAAACAGGCTCTCATCAACAATGGGTTTCCTAACTATATTGTTGATGAACAAATTAAACGTATGATCAAAAATGTTAACCAACAAAATAAACAGTGTACTACTCCATCCAGCCAACAAACATATATCAAACTTTTTTATCGTAACCAAATGCACTACAATTACAAATCCGATGAAAAAATTTTGAAAACATTGATTCACAAAAACATACTCCCCACTGATCCTAATAAAAAAAATAAAACTTGTTATATATTATAATAAGTTTAAAACCTCGAATCTAGTCATTAGAAATAATTCCTCTCCCTCGATTGGAGTTTTGCAAAAAACCAACGTTATATACAAATTTAAATGTCCTTTAGGAGATTGTATCTCTGATAATAATAATATATATGTTGGTTTAACCTCAACTACCCTGTCGAGGAGACTTACAATGCACCTTTCAGACACAAGTTCAATAGCTCAGCATTTAAAAAAACATTCATGCCCAACAACACAACTACGGAAAATTCTCACCGACAACACAACAATATTAGAACATCAAAATAATAAACAAAAACTTCAGATTCTCGAAGCATTACATATCAGAAACCTGCAGCCGACTCTTAATAGAATTAATTTTCAAACCAGTGTTAATGTACTTAAATGTCTTTAGCTACTGGCACTAAATATAGAATCACATTCAAAAACAAACGCCAAAACCTTCAACGGCAAAGACGCCCTTACACAGTAGTAATATGCTAAAACAAAAGTTATATCACTTTTGTAATAGATCCTCCCCTGATGATGGCCCAAAGTCGGGCAGAAAGTACTAGGGATACATGCAACTATGGACAATACATAAATCAATTCCTCCAGAATACGATAAAAGTAATACAGGAATACGAACGGATCCAAAAGAAAATATGTAGACATAAAATGTCTATTATGTTTAATGAAATTTGCATATATATATATATATATGTAAGTTAGAACTTTTCCTGTTATTACTGCGTAGTGACGAACAAAACCCGGCCTTGACAAACGAGGGCGCAGTCTAACTTTGACATTCATACCCACTGATCCCAATGAAGTTCCTGTTTTCCCATTTTCATATAATTAGAGACTAGCATGGTATTTCAAAGACTTTTTTTTAAACTGCGTATTTTTACTACTTGAAGGAAATTTTATGAAAATCAATGTCTTTTATGTGAAAGAAATCAGCCACTTTGTTACTGGTTTCTAGTCATAACAAAACAAAAAAACCTGTTCCCTCATGAGCGTTTTCAAAATGTGGTTTTAAGCTCCCCTGTAACTCCAAAGCTTTTCTGTGAATGTCACAAATTACTGACCGCTTTCACCGAGGTTATGGTTTGTTCTTGACAGTTTTGAAAAATGTAGCAAAGCTTATAAACACTAAGACATTATTATAAAGAAAAAAGAAAAATACTTTGTGATTACCCCCGCCCCCGAATTGCATCATCAGAAGGTAGATCATAGACAGATGCCTTTTATGATGACAGGACTTTACTTTCCTTTTAGTGGGTAGAGTGTTCGCCAATGGTCTGGGAGACCGGGGTTCAATCACAGGTCGAATCATACCAAAGACTTAAAAAATGGTACTTGATACATCCTTGCTCAACACTCAGCATTATAAGGTAGGTATCAAGGGTAAAGTGGAGCTATCCAGGGAATGGAGTAGCACCCTCCCCGACACCTTGGTGTAGTAGCTATTGAAAAGGGAGCCATCGAGTCGCCCTCGACAACAGTCGCCAGCGATAATTTACAACAAATTTTCGGATCAAAGTAGATCTGGGAGTAACAGCAACGTGGGGTTACTTTTGACACCCCAGAGGTCCAGCTTAAAAGCCTCAGTGTCAGATGCAGTTCACTGTCATACCCAGTTCCCCTTTTTGAAGAGGTCTTATTCTCTGCCGGTAATGTAGTCAACATATTATTAGCATCACTGACACAGCTGTTCTTTTCTGGTCTTATATAATGGTGTCAATAGGTTGAGTATTTTCAGCTCCTGGTGGTGTAATGGTTAGCAAGCTCGACAAGCAAACCTACACGAGTGAGTTCGAGTCTCATTGGGTGCCCCTTTCATATGGCCTTGTGCCACATCTAAGCAAAAGCTTACTGCACTTATTTTTAACGCAATAGATACTCCGTCAGAAGGGCATAGAAAATACTGACTGCATCTCCTGCTGAGGAATAAGACCCATCCCGGCCAAAAAAATTGTGTCCTGGGTATGATACTAAACTACATCTGATGATGAGGCTCAAATCCTAAAGATCTTGGGATTATAGAGAACTCATTCATTGTAATTACTCCCAGGTTCACTCTGATTCCGCATGGTAATATTTGTTTGGGTCTCATCTATGGGTCAAATACATTTGTTTAAAAATCATTCCTAACAAATAGGAACGTAAAAAAATCTTAAGAACGTATGAACGTAATTCCCTAAACAATAAGCTAAAAATAAATCTTGATGGTTTGAGATGCCGTTTAAATCAATCACTCAATCAAGTAAGTATTCAATACAAAAGAAACCGACTAATTAGAATCATGTGTAAAAGATAAAATCCGTGAAAAATATTCTCATTTCAAAATGAAGCAAAGATCGTATTGTGTTGTTAAAGTATCAGATTCCTTTTCTGTGCAATCCTGAAGTTAGTACATTTTTGTAATGAGTCTAAAATCTGATAATCTAAAATCATCTCAGTAAACAGCAAATAAAAAAGTGACATTAAAGACACAACATGTTTCTTCTTAATTGTCTGTCTTTACAGAAGTCATTGCACAAGAATTTAACACTTTATATACTTGCATCCATAAACATAAAGATATATATTGAAATGAGCATCATACATGGGTTCCTATGGCCGAGAGAGTGAAGAATTTAAAAGCTGCACGTCTCACCCACAGAAAGAGTAAGAAGAATAAACAGACTTATTGAAAGAAACTTTAACGCAGATCAGCAGACGTTAATGAAGATGAGAAGAGATCCGATCATACAAGACATGAAATAAAAACACGCATGCACATATCTTGAAGAATAGATCTGTGTCTTCGAACAATCGACATTACACTAGTTTTGACAATGATATTAATGCATGTAAAGAGATACGGCCATGTTGCTTGGCGTGTTGGCCAAGGGTCACACAACCTCGCTTATCTGTGTCTCATAACCCGTTCCAAGGCGGTGTCATCATGAATTATGCACACCACAATTTTTCTTATCTTGGTTCTTATTATGCATGCAACAGGAATAAATTTTTGAGCGACTAACTCCGATGCGAAGAGGAGGTTAGATTTAGGTGCTCAGATGAGATAACGACACAGACAACAGGACCTACTTATTAGTCGTTCTTTTTATATCACTTCTCATGTGAGCAATCGACTTTGTTTGCTGTCCATGTTTGTGACCAGTTAAATGGCGGCTTTCTATCGATAGTGGCGCATGCGTACAATCTGATAGTAGAACATATTGCCGGGAACCAATTCAGAAAAAAAAGAAGAAATGTACTTTAACACTCCCATGACTTAATAGACACCAGCCACTTTTGTTCCTATCAATGGACAGAACTAATTATTGATGAAAAATTGCAAGAGCAATAGTCTTTGTTACATATGATGAAGTATATATATATATCCGTGCTGCCAGCACGATATGATGATGATGATGATGATATATATATATATATACTAATACGAAAAATGATTAGAAAAAAGCTGCTCCTAATTAATAAGAACGACGTGTTCTGATAAGAATCTAAAATGTGCTCTCTGCTTTAACGGCAAAGCTATTCAACGAATGTATTTGTTATACCATATGGTCCTTTTTGTTGTTTCTTTTATAGCATATCAACACTTAAAAAACTATTTTAAAAGCTTTCTAAAAAACCTATTTTCACAAAGACTTTTCTCTTGTTGAATCCGAGAACAAAAAAAAAAAAAAAAACAAAGAAAAAAAAAAGAAAATAGAAAAAACTGACAAAAGAAGTATACCTATTTGTTTCATCACGTTTTTTTATCTTCATATATATATATATATATATATATATATATATACAATCCCTGCGCACGAGCAGGATGTAACATAAGATTCGATTTTTGGTGGAATTTGGTGGAATTGGTTGCCATACCAAGGTCAAAGACCCAGGTCAGACCTACAATCTACCCATACGTAAAAAGAAAATCGATGATTGTATACCTTTCCCAAAGAGAAATGCAAACAGCATCGTCCAGGAATTGAACTCGTGTCACCGTGTCCATTTCCAACGCTGGCAATAATTACTCCAAGGGTGACTCCTACTTATATAAGTAGTAAGTAAAGATGGTGACCATGGTTGAGGGAAATCCGAATGTTCCTTTTTTAATAGTTACTACATCGAGGAGTAAGAGAGGGCGCTACTCCTTTCTCTAGATTACTCCACTTTACCCTTGATACCTATCTTATAAGGCTGAGTGTTAAGCAAGAACGCTTCAAGTCCCATTTTTTCTGTCTTTAGTATGACTCGACCTGAGATTGAAACCCAGTCTCCCAGGACATTGTCGAAAGCTCTACCCACTATATATATATGGTGACTGTCAGTTTCCTGTCAATTCAATTATCGACTCAGAAATTGCTGTGGGCTCTCTGTCGACATTGTCTTAAAATATATATGTTCTACTACCAACATTAAGCACTGTCTATTTATAAATATCGCAAACTTTATTATCAATGTTATATATATATGATGGCACATCGTAGTGAGACCTTTCTTTGCACAGCAGAATTAATATACCCAAACATCAAGAATAACGCAATTTCCAGTCCACCCAGTAAACGAACTTCTCTATTTATTTTTCAATTAATTTTAAATCCCAGTATGTATATATGCTCAACACCTCCACAACGAGTCGGATTCGACAAAATGTCAACTTTTAAACTGAGTACAATTGGTTTGAATTCAGAGGTTTCATTTTTCTTGACATATCAAGGTCTGATCTACAATTAACCCATAGCTGAGTGAGAACAGACTGATTCATGCCTTTAATCAGGACATCAGCGTGAAGTGAAATGCATGCAGTTTCGTGCAGAATTTGAACGCGGGTCACCGAATTCATTTCGTACGATAACCGAAACGATAAGAATAAATTCAAAAATGAGACTTGGCATCGAGCTAAATGGCTATTGAATCATTTATAGAAAGAGAAAAAAAGATTAACTCGAGAGTCTTTATCCACCTCCACAGTGTTGGGATGTGACACAAAGTCAATTTAATGTAGGAATTAGTTCATTTTTACTGCATCCAGTATATTACTGCTAATACATATTTACCGACCCCTCCACTCAGGCAGAATATGACACAAGGTCAATTTTTAAACGGAGTTGAACAGGTTTGAATTCAGAGTTTTCCTTCTCCTAGACTAGTTGCCTCACCAAGGCTGAAGAAATCAGTCTGGCCTACTATTTACCCATAGCTGGATGGAGAATAATTGGATTCATACCTTTCCCAAGGGTATTAGTACTATGTGAAATGCAATCAGTCTCGTACAGGGTTTGAACTCGTGTCGTCGTGTCTATTTCCTACGACGATAACCATTACACTACAGGCAACTCCATTTTACTGCTTATAGAGGGGATCACTTGAGCGGTTTACTCTTTCTATGTGGATATCTTAGAAGATTGATTGATTGATTTTAAATCCATCTCAACCCGTGTAGCTTTATTTTGAGCTTGGATGTTAGTGAGTCAGAGGTATTGTACGTTTATATTTATATTTTTTGAGTAGTTCTTTCTGAAGACTTCTTTTTTCTCACGTTCATACTGAATGCGAACAACTACCGACTCAGAACATAATAGACCTGAGAATCATGATAATGAAAGGGTAATATACTTTCCCGGATCTAAAAAAGAACTCTTTATAATATTCAGTTTAGTGTCATATTCAGGACACCTTTTTTTAGGTGTGCGTGGATCTTACCCTTCTGCAAGAGATACACTCAGGTTATTCTAAGCCTCACAGATGGGAGAAATATCTGAAGAGAATAACATTTGAGATATCGTCGTATTTTTGTGTCAGCAACGATAATACAACAAATAACAAGTGAAACATTCAATTCTCACGAGCCTTGTAAATTACAATATGGGTTTTAACATTTTGTACTGTAAATTTTAAGATAAATTGCTCGAAAATGACGCTTTGATAATGTTAGAAAGCGTCTTTGTAATTATCCCAGAGTCACCGAAGCAAAAAAAAAAACAAACCTTTATGTTGGTTCTTCTGTTCTAAAATGTCAGTTAAACTTCCTCTCTGTTTAACTTTATTTTTAAATGGTTTCCAAAAGTTAATTATGATAGATTTGATTTAAAAAAAGAAAGAAAAAGAAAACCCTTGAAATCGCAAGCATTAAGAGTTGTTAAAAGGTTTTTATGATCTATTTAAACAGAAAGTGTTCTATAATATACGAATGATTTCCGTAGTATATAATTAAGTTGTTCAAAAAGGTCATAAGTATTAAAGCCATTTTAGCAAATTACGGAAACAATTCAACAATGCGAAAATTATAGAAAGAATATATCCAATATCTTAATAACATTGGTAGATCCTGTCTGGTTTATACAAAAAAGAAACAAAAGCAAAATAAAAACAACAAAAAATGCCTAATTGCGTTCGATATTTGCTGAGTGGAAGAAATACATTAAAGAAGCCATATCTATCTATCTATCTATCTACGACTATATATTAACATTTGTATGCATATATTCGTATTAACACACACACACACACACACACGTATATGTAGCCCTTTGGCATAATGGTTACAGTGTTCACCAATTGTTCTGGAGAGCAGGGTTCAATCCCAGATCAAGTCATACAAAAGTCTCATAAATAGTACTTTATGTCTATATAACACTCAGGATTATAAGGTACAGATCAAGCGTAAGTAGAGCAATCTAGGGAAAGGAGTAGCACCCTACCCTACACTTCAGTGTGGTCGCTATTGAAATAGAAGCCTTCGGGTTGCTTTCGGCTATGGTCTGCTAACTTACTTAACTTATATATATATATATATATATATATATATATATATTTCTATAACTACATACATAAATACGTTACAAAACTCTTTATCTAAAATTATATATATATATATATATATATACGTGCAAAAATCTAAGTAAAACCGTAGATCTGTTTCATAAGGTATTCTCAAACATGATTCATTTCAATTGTTTTGCTAGGTGTTTGGTGAAATCGGAAATATGATTATATATATATATATATATAAGAGAGAGAGACAGAGAGAAGGACAGACTGAGAGCCCAATGGTTATCATCGTAATAAAATGGACGACGTTGCTTGTATTTCAGTTCCTGCTGATAATCTTTGGAACGCCATTCATCCTTCTCTGCTCCTTCAAGAGATGGGCGAACAGGAGGCCATACTGGGATATTTAGTTTTGGCAAGACAAACGGTCTTACAGAAGAAAAACAACTGAATTCAAAACCTGTGAACTTATTTTGGAGACTCTGTGGCTGATTCTCCTTTTTACAAAGCTTCCAAGAACTGTACCTGGTTCTACTCAAAATTTCACAACAATAAAATAAACTGCTGCGGAAGTGCAACTGAAATTTGAAACAGTCAGACACTGCGATAGATAGGAAATTCCATCATATATATATATATATATATATATATATATATATATATGTGTGTGTGTGTGTGTGTGTGTGTGTGTGTGTAGGTTTGTTCCAGTCTCCTCTGTATGAGTGTCATGACGGTTATTTTGATTTGATGTAGATAACCAGCTCTAATTGCCCAGTCAGCTGGGGCTGTAGAATACACCGACTGCTTCTCTGCAGAGGGGTAAGCCCCACCCCTAACGAGTGTCCTGGATATGACACTAAACAATCTGATGGTGAGGTCCCAGTAATGCTGGAGCTTTGGGGAATGTTGAGTACCCCTTCATTGCCATCGCGCCCAGGTCCAATCTAGCCCGGCGTGGTAGCACCTGATAGGGCCCTATCTATGGTTAAATAGAACTAACAGCATACTTATGCTAAAATTAATTGTTTGAGTAAACTGAATAGCTTGAAATAGAAATGTTTTTGACAATTAAACCGTACTTGCATTTAAACCGCGTGCTTGTGCTTAACTGAATTATTTGAAATAGAACTGTTTTTCGACATTAAAACTGTATTTACACTTAACTGAATTGTTACATATAACTGCTTGAATAGTTTGAAATTTTTTTGACAATTAAACTGTGTACTTATGCTGAACTGAATTGTTTTAAATAGAACAGATTATTTACATAAAAATGGATTTGGCGTTAAATAACCTACAAAGGTTGATATGCCATAAAACCCACCAAACCAAACCAGATCTAATTGTTGGCAGATAATCACAGGCTTTACATAGCAGATGTATATTGATAAATTTAAATAGCTTCATTTGCATAGAATTTAAACAATGCATATCTTAAAACAAGTTAGACTGAGTTGTTTCTAAGATCAGATTGTATAAATAACTAAATAGTTACATCTATTCACTGATAAGCCCGTCTTACTCAGCATTTGCATGTGTTATAAACTGAAACCTTTTTTGGTGCTTGACTAATACGTCTTTGTACCAAGGCCAAATAAGATCTACTGTTATCACATGGTTGAGGGAATTAGTTGGTCAGTCGTTGCTTTTTTCTGTCTCTCGTTCACACACACACACACACACACACACACACACACACACACACACACACACACACACACACTTCCCTCTTTGGTCAAACTCTATAATTGTTATAAAAACTCCTTTACAAATGAAATATTCGATTTGACAAATTGGCTAGTCGGTTGTTTTATGGTATCGCAACAATTCAGTCTTTCTTTTAAGCAATTACCGTAACTTTTAGGTAAGAGTAAGGGTAAGAGTATCCAATTTGAGTGCTCAATGTCCACAGCTATTGATGTATAATTAATTTGTGATTAAAAATACATCAACACACAACATGCAGAGCTAAAAAGTATTTTTATTTAAAAACTAAAAGAAAAAAATCACTTCCTTGGTGTCATTATAAATTTATTTCTGGTTGTAAAACCATCGTCAGATGTTGAACGAAAATTAGTTTTTGGGTGCTCTTATATTGCTTCCCGCGAGAATGGTATTTGAAAAAATTCTTATTTCTGTTCTTTAAATCAAAATAATTCTTTAATATATTGTATCATATTTTTAATCAAGAAAAACATTTTAACAGTAGAGACATTATATCTATTATTATTATTTTTCATTTATACATTGTTTATACAATCCTATAAAAAACTGGAAACCGTTACTTAATTTATATTTGATATCTATATTGTTAATTGTTCCATTGTTTCCCTTATTTTTGTGACCATTGTTTTTATATTACTGCCCATCTTTTTTGACTTCTAAATATTTAAGTTCATTTTTATAACCACTATTATGTAAAGCTTCATTATACAATTCCTTTTGATGATTAAATATGTTTTAGAAGGTGATAATCTGTTAATTCTAATATCAATCGTATTAGGAATTTGTTTAACTATAGATGCCGGGTGGTTATAACTAACATTAATGTATGTTGGTATTGCATTATTCTTACTAAATGCTTTATAAGAATTGTTACTTAAATTGAGAATTACATCTAAAAAATATCACTGTTTTCAAGATAGAACTAATCTCGATCTTAAATCCCATATTTAAATTCCTACATGACTTTCTTTTATATGTTTTGATGTTAGGGGTCCATTGCTATTAATAGATATAATATCTCCATCGTTTAATTTTTTTCTTGATTAAAAAATAAGATAAAATATATTTAAAAAAATATATTAATTTAAAAAAATATTTAAATTGAAAAAATTATTTTTATTTGAAAAATAAAAATAAGAAATATTTCTAAATGCAATTCTTGCCGGAAGCAGCGTAAGAACACCCAAATAAAAATGTTCTTTCTTCATCTGATGATGGTTTCACAAATAGAAATAAATTCATAATGACAACAAAGAAGTGAATTTTTTATTTTTATTTTCATATAAAAAGATATATATATATATATATATATACATATATTTATATATATATATATCTTTTTATATAAAAATAATAAGATATATATATATATATATATATATATATATATATATATATATATATATATATATGTGTGTGTGTGTGTGTGTGTGTTTACAAATCACTTTTCAGAATGTGACACATGTTAATTTTTTTTTTCAGCATTTAACTGGTTGAAATTCATAGTTTTCCTTCTCCTAGACTAGCTGCCATACCAAGGCAGTCTGTCCTACAATTTGCCCAAAACCGGAGGGAGAATTGTAGGATTCATAGTTTTCCTAAGGATATTAATTGCTATGTGAAATGCAAACAGCCTCGTCCAGGAAAAGAACTCTGGTTACCGTCCTATGACGGTAACCATGACACCACGAACGTCATCAATCCGTCTTCAATTGAGTCGCTCTCAAAACTTTTCGCTCCAAATTCTGGGTTAGCCCTATACCTGTAGTATTACAACTCCTCTTTTTCAAATAAGTTTAACAAATAAGTCCAACTTAAATATTAAATGCTACTTTACCGGCTCATTGGCCTTGTGGGTAGAATGTTCGCTAATGATCCGGGGGGGGCTGGGTTCAATCTCTGGTCGAGTCATACCAAAGACTTTAAAAATGGTACTTGATACCTCCTTGCTTAATACTCAGCAATATAAGGTACGTATTCAGAGTAAAGTGAAGCAATTCAGGGAAAGGAGAAGCGCCCTCACCTACATTTCTGTGTAGTAGCTATTGAAAAGGGAGCTTTCTGGTCGCCCTCGACAAAGGTCCCCCACTTTACTTTTATTAAAAGTAATTATCTGTTCAATTTTTTTATAAAAATCAATTTTTAAAAAGTGTAATATGCGTTCATATTTATTTTCGTTAGTATTTTTAATCTGATATATTTTATTTTATGACATTAAAACTTACTTGCACTTGGAGGATGGATATTCTTATATTATTGCTAATTTGATTATGGCTTCAAATACTTTCTGAATAGAAATAATTTGAACGCAGTCATATGTTTACAGAGCTTCAAGTATTCTTACATAATATTAATAATTTGCCCAAAACAATATGATTCTAATTATTCCCATTTAATACTATCTATTTCCATGTATTATATAATTTCCATTGCTTCTCAGTGAAATCATTAAGGTTTCAATCCCAACTAAAGGTAAAATAACAAGCAATACATAACAAACGACCCATTGGCCTAATCTGTATAATGTTCGCTAATGTCCCGGGAGATTAAGGTTCAATCCCAAAACTCAATACATGTTCCTGCTTACAGTTAATGGAATAACAATTAACCGCCATGGATTAAATTAAGGGTTCGGTTCTGGCTTCAGTGTAAGCTCCCAATTTCGACGTGAAAACGAAGAAGGTCGAAAGACATTGCGGCCAAAACGATGTAGGTATAACAATGAAGATGAAGACAATAGTCCGAATATTCAAAGTAATAAAAATATAATTTCAAGTAACTATTACTATTAGATAATAATTTTTCGTTTGTATATATGCTATAGTGATATATCCCATGACGTCACTGCACAGACCCCCCTCGACACTATATATAGTGACAGGCTCGATGAACGAGACAAGTGAGTTTAGTCAGCTTCCGGTAACCGTTAATACCTGTACTTCCGTCAATATATACTGCTGTAAACCTTACATCTCTTTCTGTTTTTCATTTTTGGGCCTTCAAGACCACAGCAATATCGTAATACGATTTCAAGTACTCCTATATAATATTAATAGTTAGCACACGGTGATATGGTCTCAAGCATTCCTATCCAATATTCATGGCTCACGTGATATATTGTGAAGTCATAGTAAACGAGTTCGAACCCCATTTGTGCTATTACATTTATTTTCGGACTAACACCCGTATGAAAGGTATGAACCCATTTACCATATTTATCAACCCCTCAGCTCGGGCAGGATATGACACAAGGTCAATTTTTAAGCGGAGTTTATCAGGTTTTAATTCAGAGTTTTCCTTCTCCTAGATTAGTTGCCTCACCAAGGCTGAAGAAACCAGTCTGCCCTACTATTTACCCATAGCTGGAGGGAGAATAATTGGATTCATACCTTTCCCAAGGGTATTAGTACTATATGAAATGCAATCAGTCTCGTCCAGGATTTGAAATCGTGTCGCCGTGTCCATTTCCTTCGACGAAAACCATTACACCACGGCCACCTCCTTCTTGAACCCATTTACTATTTTGTCATGAGTTAAATAATACCATAATCCATCTTTTAATATGATGGCTTTAGCATTAAATAACCAATGAAGGTTGATATGCCATTAAAGAAAGAAACCAAACCAAACCAAAACAAAAGAAATACAATTTTCAAAAAGATTTCTTTGATTCGATCTTGTAGTTTCAGTTCTGAAGAATGACCCCTTCATTATCATTACTCATGAATCTGTGTGGAATCGGAGTGGTTGAATCTGACAGGATCAACTCTATGGGCCAACTGGATCTGTTGGACTGATCTTGTACTACATTTGACCATAAAACATTGATAGTGAAACTAGATATGAAATGTTTACCTGTTTAAAATGTTTGTGAGCTTTATTAATACACTCGTTCTAAAAGCATTGATATTACAACTATGTCATGATGAACTGTTCAACAAGATTTTTTTGGTTTGTTTTATTTAACGGCATATCAACTAATTATGGATTATTAAACGCAAAAAATTGTTTAATTTGAAAATGTTTGATTATCCTCATGACTTTATTTTCAATGTTCCATTGAAATCGATTTTTTCAATATAAATCACTCTTTATTTGTTTTTAATAATCATTTTCTTAACGTTGTTAAGTATCAATTCATGATTTTAACATCTAGATTTATTTTATGCCTTGAATTTTAGAAATCGTGTTTATTGTACTTTCAGTTTTACATTTTTTGTGTTGTTGTTTGCTAAGAGATTTTTTTTTTGCATTCGGTTAAATCGAATATTAGTAATATTTAAAGAGATTTATTTGATCCATAGATTTTACCCTAAACGATCTATTTGACATATATAGATGGGACGTTAAAATCTTGTACAGGGTGGAATTTAGAGTAATGGCAATGAAGAAGCACTAGACTCTCCCAGATCTTCATAATTGGAGCCTTACTGTTTCACCTTATTAGTGGGTCTGGTCAGCTTCACCGACAGTACTATATATTGAATAAAATATTCTAATCTGATACCAATAAATAACATACAATTATATACTTTAAAGAATTACTATGCAGTTTAAATAATCTTAAAATAGATCTATTTATCCAAGGATGGGCCCTGTTAGATACTACCACTCTAGTTAGACAAACCAAATAATCCAAGTTTGGAGTTGGTGGGGGTTAGAAAACTCTGAATTAATTCTCTGGAGATGGGTAAGATTATCCAAACAGGAAGTTTGTGCTGAGTTGGAGACTAAATTTCCTCCAATGGTGAGGCTTCAGTCCTGGTGATCTGGGGAGTGAGGAGTACCCTTCATGAAGTTCTCTTTAAAGATGATTCGTATTCGAGAGGAATACCAAACAACTGTAAGGAAACTAGTGCACAAAAATGAAAATGTGAACGTACAATGAACGCGAATCTCTAACCTCAGGACATAAAATAACGCTATATAAACTGACATGCCGTTAAAAGGAATGAATGAATAAATCAACCATCTATGTTTAGACGATAAAATAATTTTAACGGGTTGTATGCTAGTTTTAAAATAATTTAGATCTCATTATTTTAGATCTTGTTTTAGGTTTGCGTCTGGCAGAAAGCTAACCACGTGATATAGTTGAAGACATTTATATGCAATGTTTTAGTCGATTAGGATTATCGTTCCTGATTCCAGCCGTTTCCTTCGGTTCTTTTCTACATTATTTACCAATGGAGATTGGAAGCTTCTGTTGAACCTGTCGCTAACCTGGTGTTCAGCACGTCTTTTTAGTGACGTTCCTTTTTCTGAAGGCAGCATTTTATAAGGTCGGATATGCGACCATCGAGTAGCGGAAATGCCGGGGTCTGACGGTGCAGCAGACGTAGGCGAAGAAGGTGCGCCGCGATTGGCTCTAATAACATTTATTACTTCTTGGCCGAAGCGGAGAGGTAACAGCTGTTGTAATGCAAGTCAGAAGGAAATGGCGGAGAGAAGTGTAGGGAGGTGGATATTTGGTGAGATTGGAAAAGACGTACAGTAAATGTGAGGAGGAGAAGTCTTGTTTTGATAAAGGTCAGAAAGAAAGTAAAAAAGAAGTAGAAAGAAAGAAAGAACGATGTGAATTAAAGAAAACAAGAGAAAGAATGAAATAAAAAGAAATAAACAAAAAAGAAGACAAACGTAAAATAAAGAAAAAGAACCGAAAACAAAATAGGAAAACAAAAGAGAAAACTAAAAAGACTCAAAGAAAGCGAAAGAAAAAAGAAATAAGGAAAATGAAAGAAGAGAAAATATAAACAAAGAAAAATGGAAAAGTTTTTAAGAGAGAGAGAGAGAGAGAGAGAGAGAGAGAGAGAGAGAGAGAAGGGGGATGCAGAAAGAGAATGATATATAGATTGAGAGAAAGAGAGAAAGAAAAGAAGTGTGGCAATACAAATGAAAGGGAAATAATGAAAGGAAAAGGAATAAAGAAAAGCCAAAGAAAAGAAAGAGCAAAACAAAGAAAAATATTTTAAAAACAAAAAGGAAAAAAGATAAAATAGAAGAACGAAAAATAAACGAAGGAAAAAAAGAAAAGAAAAATGAGTTAGAAAGAAAGAAGAAAGGGACAGACGAAAGAAAGAAAGAAAAATCAAGAAAAATCAAAGGTAGAGACAAAGAGAGACAGAGAGAGACAGAGAGATGAATAAATAAAAAAAAACCAAAAAAGCAGAAAGAACAAAAAAAAAAAAAAAAGGAAATTAAAACGAAGGATAAAAGACGAATAGAAAAAATGGATGAATAAAATCGAAGGGAAGGAAAAATAAAATCGATAAAAAGAATTTTAAAAAAGTGAGGGAACGAAGATTAGAGTAATAATAGGCTTAAACTATAAGCGACAAAAATGATGAAGTGTAGTTAAATGTAAGAAGCCGATCAGAACGTATCCATAGTTGGGATAATTAACAAACCAGTGAAAGAATTTATTTTGGAGATATTAAAAAAAAATCTCTCCAGGACAAACGTGTTTTTTGTAAGTATTAATTACCTCGGATACTATCATTAAAATAAAGAAAAAGCTAATTATCGATTAGAAACGCGATCCACTTTAGAAAAATAAAGAAACAAATCAGTTGAACTGATTTGATTAACATTCGGCAAATGAAACATTCAAAACGTTTATTGAAGACAAAAAAAAAGAACAATTTTACCATCTACCAAGTCTAGTTTGACACAAGTTCACTTTATGGAGCACTGAGGGAGAAAAGACCTCATTACAGTAGGAATAGTCAGCAAGGTTATCTTGGTCAAAGTAAAAGCGTTTCTAGATTTACTGAGCTAAGTATGGCATGCGGTCATAAATATCGCTCATTAAGACTAACTCATAGCAGTAGGAACAAATCTGTGACATAAGTAACGTCGATGTGCACTTGCATATCATAAACCTACTTCATTTTGGCACATGGCCGCACATTTAAGATATTTATGAATCTCATTGCTGTAGGTATTTACCCCACAGCACCCCATCGAACAGGATGTAACAAAAGGTCAAAATGTTAAGCGTGTTACAGTTGGTTTAAAGTCAACATTTTTTTTCGCCTAAACTTGTTGCCAAGTATCTATAAAAGATTATTGGTAGTTACCAATATAACGTCTTACTGTTATTAACTAAATTTAATCTAGTTGTTGCAGAAGACAAAAAGTATGGGGAACCCAGAGAGAACTGAAATCAGTAAAAACAGTCTGATGATCGACCTTGCCAACCATTACACCACATGAAGTACTAAAAGTATATTTTCACCCAACCCATCCATAACTGGCAGGATGTGACCCGAGGTCAATTTTTAAATAGAGTAAAGCTGGTTTGAATTCACTTTTCTGTCAAGTTTAGTTGAGAAACTAAAGAACCCAGTCTGCCCAACTATTTACCCATATCTAGAGATAGAAGAGATGGATTCATGCTTTTCGTAGGGGCGCGAAGTAAAATGCAAACAGCCTCATCCAGGATTTTGAACTTAGGGTTATTTTATACCTGCTGGTTAGTAAGTTGCGTATATTGTACGTTTATAATTACAATTTTTATGTAGTTCCTTAAGAGATTTTTTAAACAAAGTTATATGATATCAAGTATTCATATCTAATACCAATAATTTGGCCCATTGATGGGGGCACTAACAGAATAAGAGTGGACCTGGAAGTAAAAGCAATGAAAGGGTATTTCACACTTTTCAGATCTCAAGAACTGGAGCCTCTCTACTAAATATAGTTTAGTATCCTACCTAGGATAACCCTGGAAAAGGTCGTATTCATTTGCAGGGATTACAATCAGTGTATTCTAAGCCTTACCATCAGGGCGGACCAATAAAGAATGAAGCCGTAAAATATGTGACAATTACTTACGAAAAAGCTTTGTATTGTGTACAGTTTAATCTAATCAAATTATTATCATATTTACCAACCCCTCCGCTCGGGCAGGATATGACACAAGGTCAATTTTTAAGCGGAGTTTAGTCTAATCAACTTATTATAGGTTAACTTCCAATACAATGCTGTTTTACAAGCCAACTCCAAATTATTTGAATAGGCCAACTTCTCATAAAATAAGAATGTCCATATTTTGTATTTAACTAAATTAATGATAATTTGTTCCCATTTAATGTAATAATCCGTCTCAACTTCCTGATGTTTTCAACGAGAAACTACGCATAAACAGTTGTTGAGTTTTGGCACTGTTGCCAACGAAGGATTGTCATAAAGATAATTGTAGCCAAATATACTGAGCTTTGATAACGTAGTTTCTTGCTCGGTGAACACAGTCGACCTGTCCACCAGATTCTTGTAAATTAATAATTTCTTGGACAATATCAAAAACTGATCTCTATATGAAACTGACTTGTATGAAGTCAATACAACAGTTATTAACTCATTGCATTGTTTTTTAAAAGCTTTGCTGGATTAACTTTAGAAATATATTGGATTGGTAAAAAAAAGATGATCGAAACGTGACGCAATGCAACAGTTTGAGCTATAAGTCTTATAAGTTTTTATTATTCTACCTTTGAGTTTAGTGGAAATATTATATGTAGCGTATATACTCATATATAAGTCAAACACGCGCAATGGACCACATTTGATTTATTGTCACTGAATCATAAATTAGGTAATGAATTAATTTGATGAGTAAATTTATTAAAGCCAAAACTTGCTTCTAGTTCTACCATTACGTTCAAATTTAAAATTGATCATGCTTGAATTACAATTAAAAATTGTCATTTAAACATGCCTTAATTACAATTAAAAATTGTCATTGGATCATGCCTGAATTACAATTAGAAATTTTCATTGGATCATGCTTGCATTGCAATTAAAATCGCTATATGAAACTTTACCATTTTATACGAGTTTGAACAATAACCTTTGAAAAGGTTGATAAATACCTATCTATTTCTACCGCGAACCATATCTCCAGTACCACATACATACAAAATCATTCATGAAACCTGTCTTAAAATCTGTGGGGTTTTTATTGGTATAGGGTTTTTATGGGTGTTTATGGTTAGAGATTGGTTATTTCTTCTTTCAAACTTCAACACGTATTGTTTTCTTTTGCTGGTCATGTTCGCTGAAATGGAATGAAGGAGAGCCAAAAGGATGGGTGAAACAATTAAAACGCAATTCAATTAATATGGAAGTTTGCAACTAAGTATTGAAGTGGGAAAACCTTTCAAAACAAAAATCACTTCTTTCCTAGCCGATGCCTGGGTTATTTCATTCTGAGTCTCTTTTTGGCACCAGGAAGGCTTTTCTTTTTCCAGGCATGCTTATGTTGTTCTTCTTGTCAGTGGCCTTCTGAGAGATTTTTATTTTGTGCTTTTTTTCTGGTTTTATTTTATTATTCATTGTTATTGCTTTTTCTATTATTCAACCTTACATGTTTTAAAATATTGTGTATTTCTTGATGCGTTGGTAGAAATATGAAATCCTAACTTTTAGGCAAAAATATTGCTCTCGACCTATACTTGAATAACTTAGTAAAAAATTCGATCATTATAGAGAAGATTAAAAATTCTCTTGGCTTCGAGAGTTCATTACTTTAGTTAATGAATAAATGATTTCGTGATCATAAACCAAAGGTCAATCTGTATGGTATCGACTTATACACGGTATTAGCAGTAAATTTATGTGTTGGATAGACAGGGGAACTGAAAACGAAAAAAACTTTAGTTGTTTTTCGCTTATCTTATTCACCTACTTGATAAATGCCGCATAAACTGCAATGTACGAACGAAATACTGCGTTATTAAGAAAACAGCGATAAACGTCACACTTTTTCTAATGGCCCATGACATTTTGATCTTTAACGGAATTTTCTATAAACGAAATAAAAAAACACTGCAGCAAAGACAAAATTCCTAACCGGATGTCAAATCATAACAAGCGTCGCCTGATTTTTTGAAAACAACTCCAGACAATCGTCTTTATCGTCACATGTCACATGACAAGCGAAAATAGCCCCATTATACCTTCTATTATAATTGCCGATAATGTGAACATATTCTCAGTTCTGACGCAAATATCGTCTGCTATTACAGGAACTATTTCTCATATGACTGACGCATTTTCAAAAATTACCATTTGGGATGAAGCTGAATGTCAGGAATTTTATCAAGTTATATTTTTTGTTGACTCACAGGAAAATACATAACATTTTTTAAAGCAGCATTTTCAGGAACCTATAGACTAAGAAGAAAATTGTCCCTTCAAAATAGAAAATCACAACTTATGAGATATGCCCCAAATGAAATTGAACTTTTCGAACCATGAGCCTACGAAAAACGGAGGCGTTAGTTGCGTCAGGATAATCATTGTAGATGAAGGGCTCGGCTAGCTGAGTTCAAATCTTGACGGAGGCAGTTAGTATTTCACCCACTGCAAACAGTTTTGGTAAGGATATTGATCCAACAATTCTCCCTCAAGTACAGAAACCATCTTAATGTAACATACCAATACATACGGATATGTGAAAAGTATATAGAATGTTTATAACATATATACATAGAACATAGGAATCCCGAAACATGAAAAGTTCAGGTATGAAACTCTTTATTACCTTTGAGTTAAAAGGTTTTTCGACATAAGGAGAGAGATACACATTCTTTCTATGCAGGCTTTTCCATCTGCCCCCACCAACACGTGTGACACCCGCCACAAGGTCACTGTGTGCTAGCGAAAGTCACCCTTCTTCTTCGGACCGCAAGACTCAGCTCACAGACTTTTTCCAAATCTCCCCAAATCCTCCGCGCACGCTTCCGGTGCATGACGTCATTCACATCCCCTGGTCCTGGGATTTTTATTTTGACATCTGTGAACAACACATCTCTCTGCACGCGCATAAACACCTGCGCTCAAGTTTGCACCGAACTAACCCATGTGCTGAACCGAAAGGTTCTCAGCCTAACTAAATCCAAAGGCAAGATATATAAAACGAAATCCCTTGGACATTATATTACACTAAGAGAAAGAAAACAGAATTGAAAACCGGTTATTGTCCTCTTTTTTAATTGACCTTCTGTCACATTCTGCTTGTTGTAAAAGGGAGAAATAAATCCTATAATCTGAACTTTTTATCCAAACCAAATTTGATTTTATTCTTTCAATCTTTCGTTGTTGTTGTTCAAGTTTTATAGCATATCAACATTTGTAAGTTATTTAATTCCGAATCCTTTTTTGTACAAACAATCAGTTCTATTTCAAACAATTCAGTTTAGCATGAGTACATAGTTTAATTGTCTAGAGCATTTCTATTTCAAGCTATTCAGTTTAGTTAAACAGTTCTAATTCAAATAATT
The DNA here is from genome assembly GCA_963585895.1 of Sepioteuthis lessoniana. Taxonomy (NCBI): domain Eukaryota; kingdom Metazoa; phylum Mollusca; class Cephalopoda; order Myopsida; family Loliginidae; genus Sepioteuthis; species Sepioteuthis lessoniana. The sequence goes on from OY757916.1 coordinate 110,636,051, forward strand.
CAGTTTAGTATGAGTACAGTTTTGTCCACACACAGTTAAATGTCAAAACAGTTCCATTTCAAACAATTCAGTTTAGCATAAGTGCGCAGTTTAGTCCTATTTGACTAATAGATAGGGCCCTATCAGGTGCTCCGACTCCGGGCCAAAGTGGACCTGGGAGCCGTGGCAATGAAGGGGTACTCCGCATTCCTCAAAGCTCCAGCATTACTGGAACCTCACCATCAGATTGTTTAGTGTAATATCCAGGACACTCATTTGTGGTGGTGCGGGGTCTTACCCCTCTGCAAATGTGCAGTCGGTGTATTCTATGGCCCTAGCCGACTGGGCAATTAAATCTTTCGTGTTTCTATCAAACCATATTAGCTCCATACAAGATAGATGTATAATAAGTTAGTCTGAAGGGTTTTTCTTAATCTATTCTATATGATAATCTGTTCAAACGACTGACCAAACTAGGATTTGAAATCACGAAAATTAAACGCGTTCTTGGATATGCTGTAAAAAAATATACTGGCAGATTTTTTTCAACGATTCTATTTCATTTTAATTCTTTAAATTACAGTCTACTTTTCTTTCTCTTATCCTTCCTTTCCCATGAGGAAAACTTTAATTTTCTCTGCCAAAATGACAAATGGCTTGTGATGCATCGCGGTTAATTTCACAGAGTAAGTTACCGTGCTGAGACCACTAATCTAGCATTAGTATTACACAAAAGTGTCTTTAGAGAATTAGCCTTATAGAAAAGATAAACATATTTAGTATCCAATTTATATTTATAGACATATCGTAAGATTAAATAAAGAGAAGAGTTATTGACTTAGAAATATTTCCATTATTTTTTTCCAGAATACTATTTTCATAAATAAATTCATTTATTCAACAAATATATATACTTCTCACTTTAAAGCAAGCAAAAAATAAGTGATAGTGAAAGTGTTCTCATCCTTCAGTCCTTATTTTTTTCAATTTCCTCTTATTTCCCATATTATTATACAAAGAGCTTTTGAGATGTGTAGTGCTATTTCAGAAGTGCCAGTTAAAACATTTCTAAACTGAGGGTAAGAATAATTAGTTTCCCATCATAATCCATGAGTATATTGTTGAGTAAGCTTAATATTTTATGATAAATTTACTATCTTTTGAGGGTGTTCAGTGTTTGACAAGAACACGATGAATATAGACCCTTGCCAATATTTTCATCTTTTCTGTGTTAATCCAACTTGGCTTGATACGATCATTTTCGCTCTTTACTGAGCGCCACAAACTTTTGGCCTTGTGCCAGAATAAGCTACGTCTAATAAATATCGATGAGACAATTTTACCCGGCGGCAGATATTAAGATAATTATACCACTGAAAGTTTTAAAATTAGAAACTAATTGTTTTTTTAATGATTTATAATTGTGCTTTGTTATTAGTCATTTGTGGTGGGGTTGAATGTATTGTTTGTTTGTTTGTTTGTTTGTTTGTTTCACTTGTTGTTCTTTTGTTTTGTTTTTTAAATTTCCGATAGCACATAGAGAATATCTCTTGTATATTTTAAAAGTTTATTGTATATCTTGTCCAGCATGAGTCCCATCTGAGGGTCAAATTGATCCGTTTATGATCATTACTATTCGATGCGACCTCGTGGAGGGAAAAGCTTTTAAGACACATCTGCACAAAAAATATCAAATATGAACTTATAATGAAGAAAATTTCCTAATCTATAAACATAAAATAACCCTAGACGTGCTGATATGCCATTAAAAATCAATCAATCAATCGCCTGATGTATAACCCAAAAAGAAAATGTATCAAAACTCCTTTAAAAAGGATTTTTTTCTTCTATCTTTCCAGTCTCTCATATTAGACAAACGTTGAAAAATGGATTGGCTGAAACTTTGGTTCAGCCACTTGAACAACAATTGCGATGTGAAATCATCCAAAGGTTATCGATAGATCCATACAACAATATATGGTGAATTGAATTACCATGACCAGAAAATCCACCGAACACCTACGCACGATATACGGGAACACTGGACAGCTGTTTCGACCTTATCAAGGCTCATCAGCAGTATATACCGTAATCTCCACCACTGGAAATTGAACCTGCGACCATAGATTGCTGTGCCGAAATTCTACACCTGAGCCACTAGTTCATACCTATGGTCGCAGGTTCGATCTCCAGTGGTGGAGATTAGGGTATATACTGCTGATGAGACCTAATAAGGTCATAACAGTTGTCCAGTGTTCCCGTATATCATGCGTAGGTGTTCGGCGGATTTTCTGGTCGTGGTAATTCAATTCAGAATATTAATTCCTCCACTTAAAAAATAAAAAATATTTACAACAATATATGGTTTTAAATAGACATGTTCGCAACTCGAAAATAAAATTGTCAAAGCGTGTTCGAATTCCAGTTGATACAGAATATGTTCCCTTTGTATTGATGTTTTTAATAGACGCATAAATACACTAATTCTTGTATGTAATCCCATTGCCTGATTTTTTTAAAAGAAACAAAATCTGCTTTTTTCCCAACTGAGATGAATTTCATTTAGTATCAGTCTTTATTATGGTTACCCTGTAACCTAATACTACCAGCCAGGTTTTTCTTTGGGAAGTGATCGTTACCTACAAGTAACGCTCTTTTCCCTAAAACCAAAGCTCCATCATAGCTCTCCAGACCATGGGAACATTCAATCAGGCCAGCACTCTTTAAATCGGCCCAGTGGCATTTCCACCGGGACAAATCACCAGTCTACAACTCTATCCTTTTCACAGACTATTTGAGCAAGATGGGCATCAAGACAGATCCTCAGCCTCCCTATAGTCCAGACCTTGGTCCCTGTGACTTTTGGTTATTCCCTTAGCTCAGAGGCTGTCGTTATGAGACAACTGAGGAGATGAAAGTGGCTGTGACGAAGGTCATTAACACGTTCACACAAGAGGACTTCCATGGAGCCTTTCAGAAGTTGTTGGAACAGTACAACAAGTGCATTGCAGCCGGAGGAGATTACTTCGAAGGGGACTAGAGTTTCATGTGTGTGCTATCAATAAATGTGCCCATACGGAAAAAGTCTGGAAACTTATTTAATTGTTTCATGAAAAATTTAATGTTAATTTTTAAAATCACACGACAATTTATAAACTATTTATGCTCGTAAAGTTTTATAAATTTATTTTTGTTTACTTCATCCTATTTATTTATTTATTTATCTATTTCTGGAATTTTTCTCTGGAAATTTTTTTTCGAAGATAATGCACAGGTTGCCGAGCTCGTTTTATTCTATTTCTCATATTGTTTGATGCTGAAAAACATTTTAGGATGGATTTTAAGCTTTGAAAAAAAAGTCTAAATAATCCAAAGTCGTGTAGTAAGGCAGCTAAAAGAGAAAACCCGTCACTTGTTTCGCTCTAAATTGTCAATGTATAAATATACAAGGTTCAAGGTTCTATACAACATTTCAGTCATGAGCGAGCTTAAATGTCTCATTGGTCATTAGTCTTGTTATCTGGTTTGCCTTGTTGGGTATTATTCTTAGAGTGTATTTTGGTCAGTAATAGCCACACGAAGCCCATCCATCTTCAGGTGGAAAACTGATTTGAACTGAGTTTTCCTTCTTCTTGTCATAACAAGGTTAAAGGACTTTACCAACTATCTACTCAGAGCTGAGAGTGAGAACCGATGGATTCTTGCTATTTTTTAAAGGTATTCGTTGAGCTCATTTGAATTCAGTGTTTTCTTTCTCCGAAGCCAGTTATCGTACCACAGTCTGCTGTAATATCTAATAACTGGAAGTTGAAGAGATTGATTCATGCTTTTTCCTAAGTGCGTTGGTGAGCAGAGAAGCGCAAATAGTCTTGTCTTGGATTAGAACTCGTTATGCCGAGTCCATATTTTTACGACGATAAATGTTACACCATCTGCACCTCCTTGATTTATTTGAACGATAGATTAAATGAAACATGAACAATATATGTGACTAAAAAGTTTCAGTTAATGTTCTTCATATTAAAAGCATATCGAATTAAGGACATAAACATAGTTTATCTCTTATACCAGGTTAAAAAAAATCACCTGGAAGAAAAATTTCTCAAGAACCTCAGGAGGTGCATCTTTATTGATCACTAACATGCTGTAACGTTGAAAGTATAAGTTGTAAAACTTCAATAGATTGGTAGAAGTTTTGGATAGAAGGAAATAGGTCTGGCGCTTTCGCAGAAAAAACTAGCACTGAAGGAATATGCATGGGCTTGGTTTCTTCTCACAAGCGGTGTAAGTAGAGCAATCGTCCGTATGTAAAGACGGGAATTCGTGTCTTAATTTAATCTAAGCAGAAGACTAAGGTAACAGTTAAGTTAACAAAAGAAGATGTTTGAAACTGGGGTTAGGGTCGTTAACTTCCCGAAAGAGTAGAACTCAATTAATGTCCACAGAAGCCAAAAAAATATGTTGTTTTTTTCCTTTTGAAAAAGAAGAAAAACATCTTAAAACTCTGTTTAAAATAGACACTTTTGTTACCTTTCATGAATGGTGATGCATACTGTCGTATCTACATGTATATTTTAAATATATATAAATTTATGTTTTCATAACTTTACGAAAGATTTGTTTGTCTCTCAAATGCAATTTTTATTGTTGGGTTGTATTGTCACAGCCAAGAAACCGAAGTCTCTTCTGAGGTTGTGATTGTTTCGAGAAGGAGCCCTATCGGCCGTCAGGTTTAGTCGAAACCATGGCAACGATAGGTCAGCTCCTTAAAAGAAGAAAAAAGAAACAAAATAAACCTCAGAATGAAATCGAATGGCCGTCTTTACGGATGGTATTTTCTCTTCTGGTTTATCATGGTTGGTGGGGTTGAGGGTGTGGCACCTCCGAACATAAACTTAGGCGCTAATTTCTCCCTATCACAATATTGGCGGCAAACGAAAACATGGTCACTTTACTGTCTCAAACTATATCTACTCAGCGGGATGCAAACTTTTTCGTTGCTGTGAACTCACTGCTGCTTAATAACCTAGACTTGAACTCCCCCTGTCTGTACCTCAACTCCACCCTCTCACAACTAATTTGTCAATTTCCTGTTTTTTTCCTTGAGTATATGCGGTCAAGGCTTTCAAAAAAGAAAGCCGTTTTCTCCAACGTATACCACCACACCATTAAAAACATCCTATCAAGAAATCCTTCTTTTTGTTAATTTTAAATCTATTAAAATTTGCCGATATCTCTAAAATATTAATACTACTAGTCGTACATATTCATTTGCATATATATACGTTCTGTATACTCCCACTCATATTCATATATATACATACGATGTCCATATACATATGTTATATGTTAGGCAAATACTATAGATGTATAGAGGCCCTCGCACCTACAAGAATATACATTATTGCACGTAAATATGCACACCTATGGACGGAAGATTTTATTGTATCACAATTGTTTTTGCGGTCCGTAAATATCACCATCATCATCATCATGTCACGCTGGTAGCATGGATATCCCTGACCCTCTCTCGCCACTCCCCCTATCGTTCATTGCCCTAGGTAGGTCTTCAGGACAACATCCCGTATCCTCACATAGCTGCTGAATGTATGTTCGTGCTGGTCGTCCTGCTTTTGCACGGCCATGAGTGGGGGTCCATAAGAGTACATCTCTTATGAGTTCGTCCCTGCTTCTCCAGCAGTGTGTAAATATACAGGTAAAACATAATCTGTCTGCATTTATTCTTCATCTTGCCGAGTTCTAAACTTGCTTCGTCGATTCCAGTTATATATATATATATATATATATATATGAGAAATTATATGAATGTCGATTCCATTAAAGACTTGTATCTTTATCAGATATTCATGACGTATGAAAAAAAATGCATTTCTGATTTATTTTAATGTAAACCAAAGTTTTAGACGAGTTATATTTTGACTACGAACGTTAAACGAAGAAGACGTTACTACCGAGAAATAAAAAAATGACAAATGTTGAGACGTTAGTCAATTTTTAAAGAACTTTCTGTTCGAATAAAGAATCTAGAAATAATGGAACATTTTATAGAAACCTCATTTGTAAGAATATTTTAAATTAATCCGTTTTTTATTCCTATCTTTTTGTTTTCGAGCGAAGACCGTCCATAGATTTTTTTTATTTATAGCGGAGTTTTATTAATCCAAGAATGTGCATTAATATAGTAGATACAAATGCACTAACATATGAATATCTACATGCACACACCAGCACATACACAAGTATATATATATATATATATATATATATATATATTTCAAATTTAAAATCAGGTAAAAACAGACGGCTTAGTTTCGTGGTGACGATTCTCAGGTGAGCTTGTATTCAAATAGAAATTTGATAAATATTAGCTTACCTTTGGATCGACAATCTGAAAGTCCAAGTTGTGACTTTTTATTGATTTATAATTATTTAATCTTAGAGAGTTTTTCACATCAGTTTTAGCTGATGGTCTTTCAATGGAGTTTGAGCGACAGAAAATCTCCTCAAGTCTCCAGGACTCTTCTCAGTAGTCTGGCCGTTCTCAATAATGTTGTAGTTTGGATGGTCTCTACTCGTCCTCCTACCTCCAAGTTCTCCAGTCTCTTTAAAAATCCTTTGGTGACTGTACCAAACGCACCAATCACAATTAGTATAATTGTCACCTTTTTGTTCCATAATTTTTTCAATTCCCTAGAAAGGTCGATGTACTTATCCTTCTTTTCACTTTTCTTTAATTTTATTTTGTGGTCAGCACGGACAGCAGAGTTCACATTTTTGAAAGTTCTGTTTTTTTGTTAATTATTATAAGGTCTGGTCTTCTAGTCGAGATTAGGTGATCGTTTTTTGTCAAAGTCCCATAGAAGTTTAGGTGTGACATTTTCTAGGGCAGATGCTGGGTGGTGCGTAAACCATTTGTTCGTATGGTCAAATTTAAATCTCTTGCACACCTCCTTGCCCACCCAGCTTTGTCTAGTCTTATACTGCTTCTGTGCTAATTTGCTGTGTTCAATTATTATGTGATTGATGGTTTCGTCTCTATCACCACAAAACCTACATTTGCTATTTTGTTGCGTTTTATCAATTCTCGCTTTGATATGATTAGTTCTTATGGCGTTTTTTTGGGGCTGCTATTTAGAGAGATTCTGTTTCTCTCTTAAGGTTTCCTTTTCTTAGCCTTGTCCAGGTTTTCTCGTGTAAGATTTCGTTTATTAGTCGTTTAAAATGCCCATAGAGTTGTTTTTAGTTCCATTTTTGTTTTTTTAGTAATTTTCATTCTTTTGGCCTTCGTGTTGTCAGTATCGTTTCTGATTGCTGTAATCAGTCTTCCTTAGTGCTTTTCTACGTAGTCTTTGAGTCGTTGTATCGATGCGTCAATGCGGGCAAGTCCTTTTCCCTCTTTTCTAAATAAATAGAGTCTGTCAACACCATCTCTGGGATGTAATGTCTGATGCATGGTCATTAGTTTTCTTGTTCTTTGGTCAATTTGCTCAAGTTCTCTGGTCCACGTTAAAAAGGATCTTGAATATATAAGGAGGGTTACAGCCCAGGTATCTACTCCTTTGATAGATTTCTGCTAGACAGTTTTGTCTCATGTAGCTTTCTGGTTCTCCTGAGATATTCATTTTTAATTTTTTCTTTTATCTCCACTCGTTTGATGATGTCAGCCTTCAAGATGCCCAAGTATTTGTGTTTCCTTTTCTCCGAGCGTTCTAATCTTGTCTTGACTTGGTATTTTTTGCTTATAGTTTCATGCCGTCTATGTACATTCGGTGATTGATCAGATTAAGTGACTTCATCACAATTATGAATTGTAACGGTGACAGTGGATATCCTTGAAATATGTCTCTTTGGACCTTTGCTTCAGCTAAGCTTCTCCCTCCTGCTTTCAATTCGACTTTTCAGGTCTTTATGGTTTTCCGGATAAAGTTTATGACTTCGTCTGATATTTTGTACATTTTGAGGCAGTTTATTATCCAGCTTTGTGTGACATATCATATGTATTTTTGTAGTCTATCCAGGCCATAGGGAGATTTTTCGGTCTGCTCTTGCTCTCGTTTAGGATGTGCCGGTCTATGTAAAGTAATTCTGCTGTGCCTCTGGATCATTTGCGGCTTCCTTTTTATTCATCAGGGAACAATCTGCGGCTTTTTAGCGAGTAGTAAATGTTTTCCCTTATTTGTACAGTCAATATTTTCTACATCATCGGGAGGCAAGTTATGGGTCTATAGTTATTTTGGGAAGTTCCTTTGCTTGGGTCCTTTTGGATCAATGTTGTCTTTCCTTTGGTCATCCATTCGGGTACGTGTATTCCTGGTAGGCATCTGTTCCTTTCTGGTGCTAGTCTGTCGTGAATGGAGGAGAATTTCTAGAACCAGAATCCATGTATTCCATCATGGCCTGGCATTTTCCAGTTTTTTTAGTGTTGTTTTGAGTAAATCGATATGTATTTCTGCTTTCGGGCCTTCTTCGAGCCCTTCTAATTTTTTTGTCATATTTTTTATCCACTCGGCTTTTTCGTTATGTTTTCTTGGTTGCCATATTTTAGTCCTAAATCGTCCAGTTTCTCTTGCGCCCGGTTGTTGACATGTTTTCGTGTCATGTCCCCCCACTTATTGGTAGAAATTTCTTTTGTTTTGAATGACCTGTTTTGTCTGTATTGTTTTACCCTTTATCGGTAACTCTTTAATCTTCCTTATTTTACTCACTCGAGAGTTCTTCGTATCAATGCTTGCTAAAAGTTTTCCACTGTCGTCTGAGTGACAGCTAATCTCCTTATATATCCAGGATTCTTCTCAGTAATTTGGTCGATTTCAACAATTCTGTAGTTTAGATGGTCTCCACTAGTCCTCTTATTTCCAAGTTTTTCAGTTCCTTTACCAATTCTTTGGTGATTGTACCGAGTGCACCAATTACAATTAGTATCACAGTCACTTTCATGTTCCATATTTTTTTCAGTTCTCTAGCAAGGTCTCTGTATCTATCTCTTTTCGCTTTCCTTCAGTTTTACTCGGTAATCAGCCGGAACGGCAAAGTCCACTATTCAGCAGGTTTTGGTCGTCTGGCCGAGATTAGATGATCCATTTGTATATAAAAATGTCCATAAATATTGTGGATCCCGAAGAAATTTGTGCGCTTTAGCCAAGTGGGTAGAGTGTTCGCTAATGATCCGGGAGACCTGAGTTCAATTCCAGGTCATGTCATACCAAAGACTTTAAAATTGGTACTTGATACCTCCTTGCTTAATACTCAGCAATATAAGGTATGTATCGTGGGTAAAGTGGAGCAATCCAGGGAGTAGCGCCCTCCCTTACACCTCGGCGTAGTAGCTATTGAAAAGGGAGCGTTCTGGTCACCCTCGACTAAAAGGAGACAACTTTACTTACTTATTATTATTGTTATCATCATCATCATCATCATCATCATCAAGGCGTACCAATTGCACGGATTCCTTCGACTCTTTCTCGTTATCCGTCCCTATTGGCCATCGCCCTTAGTAAGTCCCCTAACCAGCATCCAGTGTCTGAAGCGAACGGAAGCATTTTCTTGATGATTTATCCATGCCTAAGGATCGGTAGGAGAACATCACGCGAGATCGTCTTAATTTCTTCATCACTTAGACGGTTTTCAGGATAGCCGTAGAAATGCTGTTTTGTTGGTTGCTGCTTCTAGGATCTGTTCAAAACGGTATATTGCATTCTTGTGTATATCCCATCTAGTCTTTTCTTGGAGCCTTTCTTTTTAGTCCAAATGGTGCAACCATATAGTAGTGCTGACACAGCTGCAGCTAAAAAGGATTCTGGTTTCTTGGTCTGTCTTTCAGGCAATGAGAGCTGTAAGAAATGTACGGATAAAAAATACTTTCTGTGTTGTTTTATTTATAATCACACACACACACACACACACACACACACACATATATATATATATATATATATATATATATTAAAACAGTGAATGGTTGTCATTATCCCATTTTGTGGGTTTGTGGCAGACCAAATGCGTTATAATTTGGAGAGTGCTCATTAACTATGATAGAGCTATTATATAATAATTATAATCAATGAATATATATTAATTTTTATATATATTTAATTGCATGGAAGCTTATCCGCGACCACTGGGTTCATGCCGTCTTATTAAGACTCTCATCAGTCTTATTTCAGCAATTTCTCAGCCTGATGATTATCGTAATATGAAACCATTGGTCTCAGATAAGCTCCATGCAATTAAATTTATATAAAAACTTGCTCGTATATATATATATATATATATGTGTGTGTATGTGTGTGTGTGTGTGTGTGTGTGTGTGTCTATATTTAAAGATTTTATGGGGGGTACAAAATCTAATAATAGCCCAAAAGAGTCATATTTTATTCTTTTTAAGATACTAAAATCTAAAAGTCGACCGGTTTCGATCCCCGCTGATTACAACCTTTATCGAGGATAAACAATAAAGAAAGAAAGGGTGAAGTTCGTTATGAGTGAACAAAATAAAAAAAGGAGGGGGAATTTAAATGGTGATCAAATTCAAACCAAATAAACAGTCCCTTTGTTTACAGAGAGACGGTTTATAAGTGTGAATATGAACGGTCTCAAGGACTTCAAAGAGAAAAGCCAAGTGTGACTTGCTCAGTACGGTGAACAAGTCATCATTATTAGAAGAGGCACAATTATGATTATTTATCAAATGTTCAGCAATCGCTGACCCGTATGTGTTGATATCAACGAGCCAATTTTCCACAATTTTTGTAGGGACCTGCTGCCTAATCGAGCATCTAGACGTTGGTATGTTTTCTCAATGTATTGCTCTTCGCAATTACATTTAAATGAATGAATTAAAGAACTATTTTGGTAGAGGGGAAGAACGTCCTTTCGACTAGATGTCATTATGGTTTTAGTTAGAGAAACAAAATGTAGATTGACAGAAATATAAGATGTTTGTACACATGAAGAGATTTGTGCTGCGAATCTGTCACTCACTTGATCAAACCTTGACAACCGAGCACTTTTGGACTATTTTAGGCTTAATTTTATTGAAATCATAGATTTGAATCCTGGTAACAGATCGAACAATGCCTTCTGGGAAACTATCATTGCAAAGTTTATCAGAAATAAAGCTGATTTCATCGTCCAACTTAGATTTTGAGCATATCATTAATGCTCGGTGTGTTAAGGTCTTAATTAAATTAATCTTCGATTTTTTGGGACAAAACGAATCCCAACGGATATAAAGTCCTGTAAAATTACCGTATATGGTTGTTAGAAAACCGGAAGTAGTTTTACACACCAACACATCTAGAAAAGGTAAAACAGAAAAATTGTTTTCCTTTTCTAGTGTGAATTTAAGGGCTGGGTGAATAGTATTAAGAAGAGCAAAAAAGTTGTTTACTTCAGTTTGATTCCTGAAAAAACAAAAAAGTATTATCCACATAACGAAAATAGACATCAGGTCTATTCCGGTTTCATATTAATACAGCTTCATAGAAACTTACAAATATATATGCCATAGTTGGTCACAGGGGAGAACCCATTGAAACACCATCGATTTGTTTAATATTATCGAAACAAAATTCAATAAATGTTGTTGCGAACTTCATTAGTTCGATAAAAATAACCCCAGGGTCTTAGGTGGAGTGAAAGGACTGCAATATAGCATATCAGCACAAATGTTGATGTTTTCGAAAATAGGAACATAAGTAAAGAGACTACAGATTCCAAAAGAACACAAAAGCTTATTTAGTGGGGAATACTCCCGAATGAATTTTGTAAATTGAAATAAATCTTTAATTCAATGTGTACTGAATTTTCAAGCACTGGTTGCAATATCGTGCCAAGCAATTTTATGTTGAGGGGAACCTATCACTGATTGTATGTGTCTGAGTGAGACCCCGTCTTTATGGGTTTTAGGTAACCCATTAAGACCAGGACAAATCGACCCTATAGGTCGGATCAAGTTCGAAATGGACGAAGAGAAAATACCTCCTTTAACCACTTGACCAGATTCCACTGAAATTTGGTCTCGATGGATATGGAATAGTTGAAGGTTTTACCTGTATCGAATCGTACAAATTTAAAAGTGACATCAAGGAGAGTCATCATTTTATTGACACAACAATGATGATATAGGTTGACAACTCTTATTAGGTCTAATGATAACTATGGATATATTTCTATGCAGTGACTTGACCGTCCGAATGTGTTCACTTCTCCACTTGGATTCTCAGTTGGATGAAGCGGTTCCCGCATATGCATGGGCTAAATCATTAAGTTTAGCCTGGAAATCATTAATATGGGTAATAGATGCAGGTTGATTTCTAACCAACTCGGCAAAGAGGATTTCAAACTCTGAATGAATTTCCTCTTGCTTTATATATATATATATATATTGTAGTGGTATATGGCTATAACTACCTCATTTAGGGAATTAATGTAAGATCAATTTTGCGGAATTATTAAAAAGTGCACAATATCAATGGAAGAGCTTATATATTACATGGTAGTGTCGGTGAATCTTGATTTCATACTTTTGAAATCTAGGGTCACAGACACTACCAAGTAGTATATATATATATATATATATATATATATGTATATGTCAGAGCGTGTGTTTGTGTTTATTTATATACTCTCTCTTTCTTTCTCTCTCTCTATATATATATATATGTGTGTGTGTGTGTGTATATATATATATATATATACGCACACATATATGCATGTATATATATATATATATATGTATATTTGCATGTATTTATACTATTATGCCTGAGTCTCTTTTTCATTTTACGATGACAAATGTATTTCTGATATGAACATTTAAAAACAGAAACTTAAAGACAATAGCATGTACATTCTTTACTTCAGCAATATCAAAATAATTATGAGATTTTTTAAGATTATCAAAGGAATTCTACTTTGTAACAGTTATTTAATGTTGAAAAAAGAATTTTATTGAAAAATGTGCATATTGTATGTTTCATTTATAATCACTATTAGGAAATATTGTAATGTATTTGAAGCTGTCCTTCGTTGCTAACTTTGGTTTACTTCGATTGATAGCACAAAACAAAACAAAAAAAAATCCCGAAAATATTGAAATTGAATGAATGGATATTTTAAAATTCTATTTCATCTCGTATGTTATTATTTGTTTCATTTTTAATTTCAAGATTATTTTTTTATTTTGAATCTTTTAAAATAATTATAAATGTATTAATCCCCATAATGTATATCATTGTAAATGCTAACAAATAATTGTTGAAAACATTTCAGGATATATTTTAAGTTTTAAAAAATTTTTGGTATAAAAAAATTCAATGAAGTTAATTCTATTTAAAAAAAACACTCACATTTTATTAGAATGGTTACGACATAATATTCACATCTCACTGCCTCCTACATAACCTCACGCCCCCACTATCAGCACCTCTCTTCTTGGGTGTGCAGTGCTCTACTTAATATGTCTGTTCAGGCATAAGAGTCTCCATCAGGATCTGTCCTTGTCACGGGAGAACACAACAGTAATGTTATATTATAACACTGGTCGCCTATGGGTTGCTATGTAACTGCATGCTTCCGACTGGTCAAGTCTGCATACGTAACCACACCTCAATTGCTATGGAACTTTTTCCAGAGAAAGGTAGATGAAAATATATTAGGGGTTTTATCGTGACCAAATAACATAAATGTGTCTTGTAAGTTACATCTGTACTCTTTATAGAGGACACGGTCACCTCCAGGGCCACGTCTTCCCAAGAGGATTAGAAATACGCATCCGCGTAATTATTATGACCTGACGGGCAAGGATATAGACGTTTATTTTTCTTTTTTAAGAAGAGGAATTATATTGTGAATTGAATTACCATGATCAGAAAATCCGTCGGACGCTTGTAAAACAAGAACACCACTGTCTAAGTCTTCATGATTTTATCCAGTGACAAGTTAAAGCAAGCTAACTACTTATCACGTCAATCGCTGGTTTTATATCAGAATTTTCCTTCAATTGGATAACTTGACAAAGTATAAGACATCCAACTCTCCCAGAAATAATGTGCTGGACGGACATTGAGAAAAAAGCTGCCTCCTTCCCTGGTCGTCACACATCCACTCTCTTCACCCGACAAACTAGTTGGGGTTCAGGTTTAGCCACCGAAGACCCGACTATCAAAGAGGTAGTAGTAGGTTATTTTATACCAGTAGCGTATTAAGCAACCTGAGATAGGAATACACAAATATATACACACAAGTCGGAATATTTAAACGGTCTCATATTTTATCTTACCCTTCTCTAATGAATACAATCAGTGTTTTCGAAGCTCGATTGGACCATAGAGAACAAATGTTTATTTTTCTTTTTTAAGTTGAGGAATTATATTGTGAATTGAATTACCATAACCAGAAAATCCGGCGAACACCTACGCACGGCATACGGAAACACTAGACAGCTGTTTCGACCTTATTTGGTCTCATCAGCAGTGTATACCGTGGTCTCCACTACTGGAGATCGAACCATCGACCACAGATGGCAGAACCGAAACTCTACAACTGAGCCAACAGTTCATATGACACATAAGTGAAGCCAAATTAACTAGTCATGGTAACATCCCCGCCAATTAACCTGAATGTGTCTTGTAAGTTACATCAGTACTCTTTACAGAGGACACGGTCACCTCTAGGGCCACGTCTTCCCAAGGGGATTAGAAATACGTATCTGCGTAATTATTATGACCTAAAGGGCAAGGATATAGACGTTTATTTTTCTTTTTTAAGTAGAGGAATTATATTGTGAATTGAATTACCATAACCAGAAAATCCGGCGAACTCCTACGCACGACATACGGAAACAGTGGACAAACTGTTTCGACCTTATTAGGTCTCATCAGCATTGTTTCGGCTCTGCAATCTGTGGTCATAGAGAACAGCTTTTAATATTTGTTACCTCCCACCCAGTCGGTGGAAGACGACTCGTATAAAAACTCAGGTGAATTTGGCACCAAACCACATCATTTGCTTATTCCATCTGGATCAAATTCTCTACTCCGGCGATGAGCATGCTATTCTATGCGCTGCAGTTGGCGCCATAACCATACAAGGTGCTATAACCCCTCCACAAAAAAAAAAACAATACAAAACACAAGGTATACAAAAAGTACATGTGAACTAAATACAATCCATGTTATAGCAATTTTTTCTTTACGAGCAGAATATTTTGTGACATCCTTGAACGAAGCCCCAAGAGAATTACGTTGGCATTAACCAGAGCCCTTCAAACGTTTTACTGGATTCACGCCTAGTAAATAAACTCAATTTTCATTCACTCTCGAATGAGTTAATTTTGGCCTAGTCTACTGGGGCTAGAGAATATACTGAGTGCTTTTCTAAAGAGGGGTAAGACTCTGCCAACGAATATCCTGGTATGACACTAAACACTCTGATGGTGCGTCTCCAGGAACGTTGGAGCTTAGGAGAATGCAGAATACCCCTTCATAACCGTTGCTCCCTGACCTACTCTGGCCTGAAGTGGTTGCACCTGAGAGGGTCCTAGCTATGGGTCAAATAGAACTAAAATGTGTACTTAAACTAAACTGAATTGGTTGAAAAAGAACTGTTTATATGAATTAAAATCGATTTGACTTTAAATAACTTACAATTGTTGACATGCTATCAAGCCAAACCAATGAGTTAATTGGATATTCCCGACATTTTTAATTTCTCTCCTTGCCATCGTGAGAGGGGTTGATGTTTAAAAAATATTTTCGGTTTCAAGATTAAATATTCAACAAAATACAGAAATGTTAGAATAAATGGCATTTTGAATCAAATAATAACACCCTCACCCACAAATATCTGGTAATACTGAAACTGACTTTACAGATAAGGAACCAGTTTGGGGTTGAAAATAATTTGAATTTTATTGATTGAAACTCCGTTACAATGCATAAGAATTCAAATTCGAAATAGTGAATATTAATTTTTTTATTATTTTCATTTCTTAATCGATATGTTTAAGTTTCGTCATTTAATATTCTTTTTTTTTTTTTTTTGTAAAATCATGTCATAACTTTTCATAAAAAGTATATTTTAGAATTTAGTTGTTAAGTAAAATAATCTTTTAAAAATCTTAATATTTAAAAAAAAATCTTCCGTAAAAAAATAATTATATGCTTAATTATAATTATATGCTTTGTGAGGAACATTAGAAGAATCCGTATCTTTTTGATAAGAGTCAGATCGTTTCTTAATTTAAACGATTCGTATATTTTAAGATTTGGTTTGGTTTCTTTGTTTAATGACATGTCAACCTTTGTAGCTTATTTAATGCCAAAGTCATCTTTCTAGAACAGTAGTGGTACTATCTAACCCATAGCTGGGAGGATCAGGGGGTTCATACCTTTCCCAAGGTATTTGTCTGAAAGTGAGCATAATAACGTGACTAGAGTTTGAACTCATTTACAGCTAATTCGGAGCTCATCTTTTTAACCATTGAACCACGAGGACACCCCCACCCTTGTGTTTTAAAAAGGTCTTTAGTAAAATGCATATCTTTAGCTGGCATTACATGCAATCAGGCACTCTGCATGATTTACAGTATATGGTAACTTGTCTACATTATCCATCTATTTCTGTTCTCCCATTATAAAATAATTTATAAAGAAAAACTATTAAATTCAATAAATGTGGACCCCGAAAAAAATTATTCACCCTGCGAAAATTTTATCCCTCACCAGACGGTGAAAAGTAAATTCTAGTCTAGATAATTACTAGTTAAATTCGTTGAACATTTTTATGGACATGTATGTGCCTGGTAACATATAAGTTCGATGGTATGCCCCAACGAATAAATTTCTTTTTATCATCACTCACACAATAACATTTACTTGGAAGTTCTTCTCACTTCAATGCGTAATATGCGGCAATTTCTATATGTAAACATGGTACCAGTTGTAAAGTATTAATCCTATATAATCGAATGTCCAAAGACAACATCAGTTATAGAAATCAAAAGAGCTTCAACTATTCTACAATTCACTCATAGTTAAGAGTTCAAAAGTGGATTCATGGCTTTACTAATGTCATTAATATGAAGTAAATACAAATAAAGAGAAAATAGGTCTTTTTGATTTTCTCAAAGAAGTAACATTAGGGAAGAACAGGTTTCTGCGTAAGAAAGACAAAAGTTAACAACTTAAAAAAAAAAAAAGATATGATTTCTTTATAGG